>JANHGB010044314.1:0-36064 GCA_026283785.1 Coracopsis vasa
TAGTGGAAGGTGTCCCTGCCTGTGGCAGGGGTTGGGACTGGATGAGCTTTAAGGTCCCTTCCAACCCAAACCATTCTGTGATTCAATTTAGATCCCTTTAAAGTAGGATTTAGCTTACATAAACCAGGTTTGCTTTCCTCAGTGGTATGTGTGAGCCTGAGGAAGGTAGGCTGGGAAATGAGCTGTTAGGAGAGGGCGTGTGTGGTTTGTGAGTGTCTTCTGATTTGATGAAGAGGAGAAACTCACCAGAAAGATGTTTTCTTCTCATTCCATGAACGTAGGAAACTCATTTAAATTCTCTACTTTGCATTTTTTACATTAAAGTTGGAGGCAATTTATCATAAGCAAAAACTTACAAACACTTAGAGCATGTTAAGGTGGAAATCAAGCCTGGAGACAGGCTTTTGCTGGGCTGGTGGAAACACATCATTGTCCTGGGCTCAGTGGTATGATCTGAAACAGAAAAGTTCTGCTGTGTTGGCTAATCACCATTAAGGCCACATACTGCTGTCACAGGTTCCCCAATTCAATAGGAGCAGAATTTAGGGCAGAATTTATCCCTCCAACTTTTAAATCCAAGCTTAGGAATTGGCATCCCATCAGTTCACCCACACAGTGATTACCGACAGAGCTTTCACTGAGGTTGCTGGTTTCCAGATGTGGATGTGCTTTTAGCACTGCCTTTGCCATGGTTTTTGGGTGTTTCTCTATCAATGGCACAGACCCCCAGGGCACAGCACAAATTGCAGCAAGGTATTTGCTTCTCTGAGGCACACGTCATGGAAAGCAGACATCATTCACCCACTGGATGAGAAATAAGAAGTCAGAGCACGGGGCACATTCAACAGAGAGCTGATACTCATGCAAGACAGGCAGGAGAGGGGCACAGCTTGGCAATGTAAAAGTGACAATGAGAATTAAGAAATGGCATAACTTGAAGAATCTCCCCCTGCAACGGGATAAACCCCCCACCATGTGCAGCTGGTTGAGGTGATCCAGTAGCATTTGCATTCACTGCAGAGAAAATTAAACTCAAAACAAGCTCCTTTAATTAATGATACCTTTTTCCATCCTGCCTATTGCCTTATGGCAAACTCCAGCACTGAAGTCTTGATGCTGTGTGAGATATGGTTGCACAGAGAAGCTGTGGCTGCCCCATCCCTGGCAGTGTTCAAGGCCAGGTTGGACACACAGGCTTGGAGCAAGCTGCTCTAGTGGAAGGTGTCCCTGCCTGTGGCAGTAGATGGAACTGGATGAGCTTTAAGGTCCCTTCCAACCCCAGCCAATCTGGGATTCTAATCCCTTGGAGGACTGTAATCAAATGCCTGTAAAATCTGTTTGTAACTTTGGCTGGTGGCAGCCAGCGCAGAGAG
This sequence comes from Coracopsis vasa, assembly GCA_026283785.1. Lineage (NCBI taxonomy): Eukaryota > Metazoa > Chordata > Aves > Psittaciformes > Psittacidae > Coracopsis > Coracopsis vasa. The sequence goes on from JANHGB010044314.1 coordinate 1,374, forward strand.
CTGGGATTTCAACCCTGCCCATGTGTGAAGTACACAAGACAGCGACTCGATACAGGGGGTGTGAAGAACCATCCCCAAGCCCTGGTGGGCCTGTGCTCAGGTGCTGGTTGTGGTGTTAAGGAAGCCCGAAAACTTTTGGCAAACAGCTTTTACTGGCCTCCTGGGCTTGCTATTGAAATATTGAAATGTGGGAGCTGTTTCCTGCCAGGCCTATATTTGGTGTTAATGTGCAAGAAACCAAGAGAATGTAAAATCATTTTGTTTTCTTAGGCTACAATCAGTTGATGGAAAAATGATGCATTCTTAAGACACATGCAAGACACTGAAGTACAAAGGATGGTTTAAAGAGCAGGAAGCGTGAGAGGTGGCACTGCAGCAAGTAACCACAGCAACTGTTGCAGCTAAAGTTGTGACTGGGTTTTGTGTGCTGGGAGCCTGGGGGTTTTGGTGCTTTAGAATTCCAAGATTAAAGTTATAGGCTGCCTTTCACTAATGTAGCAGGTACGTGTTCAGTCATAGCATAAATCAAATACCTCGTTAAGAGTAAGAGTAAGAATTCTTCCCTTGTTGATAACTGAGGGAGAAGGGGGTAATGGAACTGAGTGTTTTATTTCAGCAGCGTGTTCCTCATATGTGCAGGCAAGAGTCCAGGAGCTGGGAGGCAGTAAAAGGCTGCGGGCAGTGAGAAGTCTGCTGGTTATTCTCAAGTACAGGAAAGGAGGAAGAGGAGAAGGATGAGGAGGGAGTGCTGTGTAGTTGGGGAAGGAAAGTTTTGCTTTGCTTTGTTGAAGTTTTGAAGCACAGCTTGGTTTTACATCTGAACTTTGTATTTGGGGAGGGGGTTTAACCATCACATCCCTCTCCTCCACCAATATGCAGTGCAGGCATCAGTTGACAGCCCAGAATATTCAGATTTGAGGGGTAAAACAGGAAGAGAAAGAGGCTCATAGCTACTATTTCATGCACTGAAGATATTGAGAGCATTGGGATTGAGGTACTTTTTGCTGCTTGGTCAAATGAGCTGCTCTTGAAATGACAACTGTAGTTCTGTTAGTGGGTGCTTTGAAAGAGGTGGTTCTGACCTCAGTGCCAGCAGATGGTTTGCTTTTCAGGCACTGTCAGGTAACAGTAACCTTCAAACTTTGGCACAATAATCACAGGCTTTGTTCACTTCTCTTGCCAGATACACAGGCTGAGGTGCGCCTTCCACCGTGCTGGAGCTGACCCGCTATGGAGCAGTACACAGCAAACAGTAACAGCTCCACAGAGCAGATCGTTGTGCAGGCTGGCCAGATTCAGCAGCAGGTATGGAGGGTGGAACGGGTGAGCTGGTGTGCTCAGAGCTGTTACACATCATCTTGTACTCTTGAGTTTCACAGGACCAGCCAGATGCTTCATGATGCTGTCTGGATATGTGTTTGCCTGGCTTTAGCCACCTCATCTGTGGTCACTGGTCTGACTTGAAGTCACAGTAAATGTAAAAATTACTTATTAATAAAGTTGCAGGCATACAAGCTACCAAATTTCATGTCAATGGGAGTTTGCAAACTGGTGGTGACATGAGGAAAGTAACAAATCCCCTCTGAAAATGGAAGAAATGCAGTATTAATAGAAACAGTCTGGTGTCCACAAGGAACAATGTAGATTCCCCCCAAATTTGAAATAGGTTTTGTTGAAGCCCATAGAGGCTTTCTCAAAAGGAGTATTTGAGATCAGTCAGTTTAGAACTACAGGTGGATCAGAAAGAATACACAGCAGAGGAATTGCAGCAAGACATGTAGCTTTGGATGAATTCATCCTCCAGAAAGAGGTTTCTAGTTCATGTTATAATGTGCAGATGAGAAAGGCGAGGATTTTTTAAGGGCTTATAGATTTTTCCTGTTAAGCTTCACCCATTCAGATACAGTAATACATTTCCAGGTGAGCTGTGCTGCTGCTGCTGGATTTTGTTGTATCTTCTGTTTGCTGTAGTTCAAGGCAAGGGGAATTTCATACTTTGTTGTGCAAATGAATGAGCCACTGGGTGATGTTTTCAGTGAGATGGGCTTTGCTTTGTCACCAGCCTATTTGATAGCAGGGACCAGCTTCTCCTATTGCTTTTAATTGACATTTTTAGTCAGAACAAGAATGTACTTGAGGTTAAGCATAAAGAATTATCAAAAATACCTGCTACAGCAAATACATTTGGTTTTCTTGACACTTTGTAGGTGACAATGAGGTAAATACATACTGTGGTTTGTTTCACTTTTAGTACATGCTCTTAAAGCCTGGGTTGTGTATGACATGAAATGTTTCTCTAAAATAAAACATTTAACAGGCCTGTTGTAGTACAGCTTTTAGTAGAGAGATGTCCTTCATCTCCCAAATGCTAACACAGTTAACACAGATATTTTGGGACTCTTACTAAAGAGGCTAAAGATAGAAAAGGCTTTTAGATTTAACTGCTCTTGCAACCTCTCAAGATTGTCCTTCAAGGTCAGCGTGGGAAGACATTGATGTGGGGGTGACATACCTGAAGCTATGACTGGAGTCATCTGTGCTGCTGCCCTGTGCAGGAAGGAATTTATGGACTGTAACTAACAGTCTGCCAAAAATCTGGAACCCCTCCACAGTCAGAAACATGGGCAGTGAAAGGAAGAGTTAAGCAGAAAGGCAGCAGTCTGAAACACTTGAGGCTGAGATGTTAGATTCTGCGCAATAATCTCATGTCTTTGTAAGCTATTCCTGTTTGGGATAGTGAAGCCTGTATGCAGTTTTGTTGGTATTCCTTGCTCAGGTTTGCTAAACATGTTCACATTCCTTATGTTCCAAGAGCAGTGTGTATGAATTTTAAATTCACCCTCTTCCAGCAAAGTGTCATTGTCTCTTGTTGGAGCTGTGCGTTTCCATGTTTCAAGCTATTCCTGTTCCTATTCCCAGCAGCAGGGTGGTGTCACTGCTGTCCAGCTGCAGACTGAGGCCCAAGTGGCATCCGCCTCAGGCCAGCAAGTCCAGACCCTCCAGGTAGTGGTGATCTCTCTAATTGTGTTTGTGAGCACTGCATGACTCTGCCATCGCCACATATCTAATGCTGTGTTTTCTCCAGGGTTTGAAAGAGGAACAGGAAAATTTGCTAGCAGTAGTATCTGTGCTTTATGCTAGGTGTAGGGTTTTCCATGGAGAGCTTTTCCTTGGATCTCAGGTGCATGCCAGAAACCCTGATGCATCTAGGAATTCTGTCTGCATGTTCTGAAAGTGAATAGTGGTTGAAATGGGACTTATAAGGCAAAAACCTCACCAAGATGGGGAAGTACCAATTAAGATACATAACTCAAAGATTTCCTGTACTTTCAGGGAGATGAGATTTCTGATATCCACTGTGAGTAGCTGTGTTTTCACTACAGACAGGGAGGTGGTAGAGCTTGGAGTGTGAAACTTTCTCACCTGTGATTAAAAAGGGCACCTGAAGACAATATTGGCCTCTGTGAGATGGAGACATCTGATTTCTTATTTATGTGCGACCAACACAGGGAAACCCCGAAGTATGTATCCTAAACTGGAAAGAACAGCAAGGTCATTTCAAACTCTGGTTTGTTTCAGTGTGAAACATTTTCTGTCTTGCAAACTCCATTTCATTAGCTCATGTCAGAGGCTTTAAAGGAGCTGAGAAACCCTGCATAGCTGCAGCACTTCAGAAGTGGGGCATTTCTCACTCAGGATTTGGATTTTGTTTGGGTTTGAATTCTTCAGAGGGGAGTTCCAGGAGGCTGGAATCGTCTTGCCAGGTGTAAAGTTGAACACAGCATTTTTTATGTCCAGAGTTCATCTGTAAAGCTGGCTGACATGAATTGCTTGGGTCATTGTGGCCTCCTGGTCGACCTTGTGGGCCCCCCTTTCTTTTTTGTTCTCTTTTCCCCCTGCTTGCTCTAATACATTAACAAGAATCCCGGAATGAATCATTTTTGTTTCTGCTTATTGGATATTGTACTGCTGACTGTGCTTCTCTGGCTGCCATGAGCATGCTTATCTCTTTCTCTTTATGTTGTAATTCGAAACAAGCACTACTGATGTTTGTTAGGGACTTGTCTGCCACAGGCTGAGGAACAGAACAGTGGTGCAAGGGTAGTGGGTGAGCTGGAAAGTCACACTGTTCTGTGTGGGGTGTTGACCACTGAGGTACAACCACAGTTGCTGCTGTGGATGTGTTAGTATGTAATTCACTCAGGTGTTTGAACTATGCCAAGTGAAGCATCCAGTGTGTGCTGGAGCTCTGTGCTGATGTTCAGCCTGGTGTTCTGCAGTGCTGAGTACTGCAGAGGAGTAGCACTCAGTGTTGCCTGGTCTTGAAATATGCAGGTAGAAAACCCAAGAACTCAGTGAGGTTTAATCAGGTTAAATCATTTCTAAACAACTGAGAGTGTGGCCAGCAATGATCACCTGGTTCATGAGACTCATTTCACATTTAAGTCATGGAGGTATGATATTGCCAAAGCTACATTTTGGGGACTTAGCAGGTGAGGGTGTTTAAACAGAGAGGTTTTCCCCTTCCTTTGCTTTTCATTGGCCTGTTTCTTAGTGACCAGATACATACCTGATCTCAGTCTCCAGAGACTCTTATGCTGAATTTACAAATCCACTTGTAAGCCTTGTTGGGCCAAGTGGCAGCTGCTCATTGCCTTTGTCTGTTCCTTCTTGAGCCACACTTTGTGTGTTACATTCATAATTTGACTTAATACCCATGAAAAGCTTCTCTAAGAACATCCCATGCAATGTATCAGTTAGGAAATGGAAATGTTGTAAGCATGTAATTGGGGAGAGCTGAAGCTACCTCAGAATCTCTGTCAGAATGGCTTATTTAGAGCTTTCTCATTAGGAACTCCAATTAAAGATTAGCAGTAATGATGTGAATAGTGAAGTTTCTTTTATTACACTTTGCTCTTGGGCTGTGCATGAAAGTTGTTATTGTGTCGGGAAAATTTAGCCATGCTTTTCATGCTTCATTGCAATTAGACTTGGAAGTTTTGGGTAGACTGCAACAGAAAAGGGTAATGTACTAAATCCAGTAGCACATCATGGAAAAGAATCTAGAAACTAAGATGCTTGATGGTGATTGTGAACCTGGTTAGTGACTGTTGCGTAGTTTCTCTGGTCACCACATTAAAATAGGTAAGAGTTCAGCCTCCTGTGGGAGCCACCTCAGTTTCTGGCTTCAGGTCACCAGACTTTTCATTGTTCTGTTTGCTGTTTCTCCCTTTTCCCAGGTCCAGGGTCAACCCCTGATGGTACAAGTAAGCGGAGGCCAGCTGATCACGTCAACGGGCCAGCCCATCATGGTGCAGGCTGTGCCAGGGGGTCAGGGCCAGACGATCATGCAAGTCCCTGTTTCTGGAACACAGGGGCTGCAGCAGGTGAGATAACCCTCATTTTATTTAAGATAAACTGCAGAGGATGAACTGGGATGTTCTCACCTCATCAGATACTGTATTTGCTTCTTGAAATAAACTGGGCAAAGCCGGTGGTTCTCCAGCTGTGGATTTGGCAGTGGGCTGCGTGTTAAGAATGCAATGGAAATTCTTTGTGTATTTGATTTTCGTATTTTATGGGATGGTGCAAACCTTTTAAATGAGATCCATTAAAACACAGCTGGAGTTGGTTTGGGGTTTTTGGTTTGGGGCCTGTGTTTGTTCTGTTTTAACTGGCCCTGACAGTGTAGTTGTGATCTGGTGCCTACTCAGTATATGGCTCAGAAAGATGGTTGATTGATTGATTGAAGAAAGCTCCTTAAAAGTAACTCTTGTGCTTGAGTTCATCTAATACACAATGGCTGAAGGTGAATTGAAACTTCCCTATTGCACAGAAGGTAATCCTGTAGAAGGTATAGGAGATGGATTTTATTAGATTACAAGTATTTGTAATACTTGTCTAAAAGATGATTTTTGAATTCAACCAGGTGCTCACAGTGTGTTCCTCAGAAGCCAAGGGAAGAACTGTAACAGTGGCTTAATGAAAGTGTTCTAGTGATTTGAGAATGGGATTTAGGAATCGAGCACAGTCCAGGAAGGCATCTGATGTCTTGGTGTTTTGGAGGTTTATTTAGTGTTTCTTTAAAATCCCTTTTGTTGAAAACCAATATACTTTGTGTAAGGTTCTTTACAGTCTGCTTGGTGGAGGACAATCCGTAACTGAAGCATCAGCTTCAAACCACATCCCAGGTCCTCCTTTTTAAAGTAAGAAATGTTCCACGTTGCTGGAAAGACTTCTCTGCAAAGCTAAAGGCAACTTTTATCTATATCCAGGAGGATTTCTGCATGCTGGATAATTAACACTTTGCAGATTTCTTAAATCTTAGTCCTCTTTCACCTGACTATTATTATTGCTGGTTTCATGCAAATAACTTATTTCTTTTGACTGTTTTATTGTGTGAGCAGTGGAGAACTGCTGGGGTATAACGACACCAGCATATTATGTTTCCTCTATTCTGCATGATTGTGACTGCTGTGTCACAGGGAGGAATAAAGTAAAACTCTTCCTTTGAAAATGGAAATAAGAGAAGAATCAGTGGTTTCTTTTTCTTTGCAACAGTAAATCATCCTCAGAGGTGATTCGGTAATGCTGAGGCCAAGGAGGGAGAAATAAGAGGCATAGTTAATGTTCCTTTCTGACTCTTTCTTCCACAGATTCAGTTGGTCCAGCCAGGTCAGATTCAGATTCAAGGTGGGCAGGCTGTGCAGGTACAGGGGCAGCAGGGCCAGACCCAGCAGATCATTATACAGCAGCCACAGACTGCAGTTACTGCTGGCCAGACACAGGTAACTGCACCAGCATGAAAGGGTTTTCTTGAGAGGAACAGGAAGAGAAACTTGGCAAATGACTTACGATGTGGTTAAGAAAAAAGGGGGAAAGGCATTATTAATATTGAGGAGAACTTGAGAATGAATTTCATGTTTTTGTAGTGTTTTCATACATAACTCTGGGGCAGAATAAATAGATTGCATGTTTTTATCCATTGTGTTTCTGTACTTTATTGGTTCATGGTCGGTTTTGTCCATTTGTTGCAATTTGAAAACATGAAGTATCACTAATGTCATACTTGCGCCATTTGTGACATAGTCCAGTCATGCCTGGGGTTTCTGCTGGTTCTTCTGTTTAGGACCAAAATTAATAGCTTTTCTTTTAACATAGACAGGAAATGTCGAACTTGTTTCTTTCAATATTAAATATTACACTGTTAGGAAAAGTATGTTATATGTGCTTGAGGTGTTTTATCTGCAGTTCAATGGGTTTGTGATCCATCCTATTTCTTGATGCTGGTAATAAAGCAAAAGAAATAGATGCCTGAAACACCTTAAGCACCATGTATTAATTCAGGAATTGTAAAAGTTGAAAAGTGAGCACTTTGTAAAGTTATTGTGTTATTTGTTTTGTTTAGACCCAGCAACAAATAGCAGTTCAAGGACAACAGGTAGCACAAGCAGCTGAAGGCCAGACCATAGTCTATCAGCCAGTTAATGCTGATGGAACCATTCTCCAACAAGGTATGAGTTTTGGTGTGAAGAGAGTCAGGACTTCTCAATATCTCTGCCATAGGTGTTTATTGCCTTGTAATTACTGTCAAAGAAAACACTGAGTTGCAGTGTTGGGAGTACTCTGAGTGCATACAAGGTTCTTCTCTTTGGCAAGGGCTGTTTTCTAACAGAATAGAAACGTGTTTGCTTTTACACCTTGGAGTACACATCTTTCACCTGACACTGGGAGTACTGAGTAAATACAAATGCAAAGAATAGGAAGTGTGAGGACCAGGTGATGGAATTTAGTTAATAACTTGGAATGCTTTTCTGGATCTTTTTGCATGCTGTGGAAGGATGAATGAGTAAAAAGCAGAAGTGGGACTAATGGTGTTCCCTTCTTTCTGTGTGCGTGTTTTTGGTTTGTTTTGGTTTTGTTGTTTTGTCTTTTATTTTCTTAAAAGTGACAGTCCCTGTTACAGGCATGATCACCATTCCAGCAGCCAGTTTGGCTGGAGCACAAATTGTCCAAACGGGAGCCAACACCAACACAACCAGTAGTGGACAAGGGACTGTCACAGTAACGCTGCCGGTTGCTGGAAATGTTGTCAATTCAGGTGGAATGGTTATGGTATGTATTGAACTTTCCACTGATACTTTTAAAGGTTTGAGGTTTCAAGGTGCCTGCACACAAACTGTTGTCTGAGATTAACGTCACCTTAATATTGTCAGTCTTCTCAGTAGCATTAATTTAGGATTTAAACAAGTTTTGAGTTTCAGTGGCCTGTGTCCTGTTGCGACCTGGGTAATCTGTGCTTTCTTTCCCTCACAGCAGATTGAGTTCAGAAATCTAGGAACTGAAATTCAGAATAAGTTGTTAACTGATAAATAAGGCTTAAAAAACCTGAATCAGCTCTTGCTTTTTATGAGGATTCCTTAGTATTTGTTTTTCTGGTTCGTAAGAGGGCTTTTTCTGCCAACTCCTTTGTAGTGTGAGGCCTTTTAACTTGCATTCTGTTCTTCGTCCCCACTAGATGTCAGCAGCTCTATGAGTAATACTTAAGAAATTACCATATAACCAAAGAGAAAGGGAAGCAATGAGCATGTCCTGTATGCTTAATTGTACAAGAAGCAGTAGCATGGTCATAAATTACATATTGCATTGAAATGTTACCATTATTAAAAGAAAATACAATCCCAAAGCATAACTTATGAATAATTGATTTCTTTACATTTGTTCTTATTTGTTCTACAGTTTAAGAACAATTTTATTACACCTTTTAATTTAAGTAGGTGCATTGTCTAAACCAAACCCAAACACTTTCCATTTTAATGTTCATGGGTTTTCTTTTTTAAGTTACCTTTTTTGCATTCACTTTGTGTTCTGAGCTACAAGCACTAAACCCACATTCTCTGTACAGATGGTACCTGGAGCTGGATCAGTACCAGCTATCCAGAGAATACCTTTGCCTGGGGCAGAAATGCTGGAAGAAGAGCCCCTCTATGTAAACGCCAAGCAATATCACCGGATCCTGAAGAGGAGGCAGGCACGTGCTAAGCTTGAAGCAGAGGGAAAAATTCCCAAAGAAAGAAGGGTGAGAATATAATTCCGGTCTAATACAGGGTTGCTCTATGGGAAAGGCACAGAAAACCACTTGTGCTGGAAAACAAGGACTAGAATCTTAGTGATCTTCAGTTATTATCTTTATTTTTTGCATCTTCATAAGCTACATCAGAGTAATTTTAAGTCACTTGGTGGCAGTAGTGCTTCCTCTGCATGCTTTTGGTTGCTGAACATGAATGTAGCTGCATTGCAAATGGGCATTTACTGTTAACACTTCATCGTTGGGGAAGGGGGAAGGATGGGGACTGGGCAGGCTTTTCTAGCAGTCAGGAATTTCCCCTACTCTGAGTGCTGAACTAGAGATAGTGGGCTGGTCTCATTGCCTGCTTCATACTGTTGCAGAAATACTTGCATGAATCTCGGCATCGTCATGCCATGGCCAGGAAGCGGGGAGAAGGTGGACGTTTCTTCTCACCAAAGGAAAAAGACAGCCCTCATATGCAGGTAAGTGGCGTTTTGTCTGTTCTTTGGACAAGAGCCACTTTCGCTTCTTTAGAATACGCTTTGGAAGTGTCTTTGTACTGTTCTGTTTGGTCTTTTTTGGGCTAGGCTGCTGACCTTATTCCCTCTGCCTTTGCATTTATGTATCAGGCAGTGTAAAGAAATACTCTGTCTCTTGTAGAGAGCAAGTGTCTATTTGCCTCGAGTAATTAACTTACACTAATATTGATAGAAATGTATTCACTGTGTTGTACAATCAGAGAAGGCTGTATTTGTCCTAAGAAATACAGTCTTTGCAGTCTTTCTGGTTGCATACCACAAGTATGTTTTTAGGACATGAATTAAAGGTGGAGACACCTTATCTGCATCTGCTGGCAAATTAGAAAATGTGAATACCTGATTCCTAGCTGCATGTTGATTGACATAAAAAGTGCATGACGGGTTTTCAAAGGAAGGGACACATTAGAGTAGAATTAGCCAATTCTGTTGTTGATTAGTGCTTCAAAGTAGTGCTGCGGCTTTAGCAGAAGATTTCTTTTCCTGAAGTAGAATCCTTCCCAGGTACTCAACCAGTACTAGGTCTTCTCTATTACCAAAAGCAAAACATTAGTAGGAACTACTAAGATTTATATATCCCATTCTCTTACATTGGCCTGTAAAACCCAGGACAAATATGACATGTTCAGAGATCAAGGAGCGTCAGGAATAGTTGTGCATGCTTCTCTCTGCTGTTACAGGAAAATGTTGATGTTACAACCTGGTATGTATTTTGTATCTGTAGGATCCAACTCAGACCAATGAAGAAGCAATGACACAGATGATCAGAGTGTCCTAACTGCTGCTTAAAGAAAATGTATAACTGAGTAGGATTCCTGTCCCCTCTGCAAGTCTCTCCTCTCTTTCAAGTGTATCAAGCAAGTCTTTCAATGGGACATTCACCATATCACAGCCTATCGTTTTCTACAGAACAAGCACCACGTTGTCAGTATGTGGGTTGAGATTTTAACTGCAGTTCTCTCAACAAAAAAAAACCACTCAGACTTACCGACTGTCTTGGTATACTCTTCTGATCCAGCACAGGGATTTCAGAGGCTGACTGCTCATGCCTTTGTTTCCTTCTTTTAAACATCTCTTGCATTAAGATTGGCCATAGGTGAGTGTGCTGCTGACTCGGTGATCAGCAATAACTCTGGCATGCTGAAGCAGGGGCAACAAAGACTTCTTGGATTATGGCCCTTCTGTACAGAGACTTCATCCAGCTTCTAGCAACCAGCACCAATGTGGCTACACCACACAAAACTACTTTGTTTTCCTGCAGAAACATGTTATTTACATCCACTCTGTACACCTTTGGACTTCACTGTCGACTGGACTGTTCCCTGTTGTTGCATCTGCACTTCTGAACTGGCAGAAACTGAAGGGGGATTCTTTTAAGTTCCACCTTGTAAAATATATAAAAAGCAAACTCTTCTCTGGGAAGAGTTCAGCCATCCAATCACCATGATAGAAGTATTTTAAGATCACTGCAGGACTTGATACATTGTGTATCTGTCCCAAGAAGTAAGATGGGAGAGGGTAATGCGGGAATAAGGATTTAGTTAGTAACAGCAGTCTCTGGGTGGGTTTTGGTATGTTTATTGCCAGTAGTTGTTGCTTTGGAAGAGAAGTGGATGCCAGTATAGAAAGGTTTAAAACTTCTAAGTCAGTCTCTTCCAAAGGGTTCCTTCTAACCTGCCCATCTAGGGCATGGTTCCTCCAAAAGACATAAGATCTGCAAGCTCTGAGTGATAGCACTTGACCATCTTTGTGATGGTGTTTCTTGATGTCTGCTCTAAATCAGTTCTACAATTCTCTCATTCTACAAGGAGTGAGGGATTTTATGGCAGCAGAAGCATCGGGCAAGCTAACTCAGCTCATCCTGATGTAACTGAGGAGCTGTTAAACACAGGAAGGCAGATATTGATGAACCTTTCAGGCTTTTGATAGACTGCCCTCTTTAAATAAAAAGCAAAGTGGCACTTAAAGAGGAGTACTTACATTTAAAAATATGGATTTTTTTTCATGACCAGTTGCTGGCTTCTGCCTGAGTGTCCTGACAAAACATATCTTGAATTCCACAGCTCAGTATGGATTTTAAGCTTGCTCCATTCTTACTGATTTGAAATTTGGCAATGGAAGCTGTGGTTCATAAGCATTTTAACAGGTGATACTTGCATCTTTCTGTCTCCTCCTATCATGTGTGAGTTCTAAGATGCTCTGTGTACCACCTGCGTTCTGCAGTCCCATCTCTTCCAGTTCTTGTGGTCTGTAGTTAAAACACAGAACTGCCAGAAGTTAAGCATGGGATTGGCAGTATTGCCAGGCATTGTCACTGAGGAGATAGTGATGAACCAGATAGGTAAAGCTGCAGTGGCCAGTATGGTTTTGAGGAAAGCAGCCAAGGATGGGTGAGACTGGTTTAAATTCAGTGAACTCTATTTTCAAGTAAATACAACGTGAAAAACACAACCCATATTATTTCTTGTCCCCTCTGTTTTTCACATTTACTTAAAGCTTATGACTAAACACAAAATGAAAGACAAATCAACAAGTTGTAAAAGACTGAGAGGATACAAAAAGACAGAGCCTTGGAAAATCTGTTTACTTTGGATAAAAAAGAAAGAGAAATTCTGGACCTAAGAGTGTGAGAAGGTGGGAAGGAATGCAAGAAAAGGGAGCAGAAATGTAGAGAAATGCTACATTCTACGTTGCCAACAGGCAGTCTTGGAGGAAGAGCATGTCGAGATACTAAGGATGACAACGTTTAGGTCAGCCACCCGTGGAGGTACATAGCCAGTGAAAGACCAAAGAAATGCAGATCTGGCATTTGTAGTAGGCATCTGGATTTTCTAAGTGGAGTTCAGTTCATTTTCCTGAAGCTTTGGTGCCATGTTCCTGCCCTTTGCACTGCTGACATGGTGAACTGAGGCTGAGAAGGAAGCTTGGGCATATGGTTGACACCTGCAGCTATGGGAGGTGGTGGCCACTTCTTGACATGCAAATAAATCTGTTGATTTTGTCTTAAATTGTATGAGTTACCTAACGAATTATACGAGTTACCTAACGCTCTGCTCACAAATGTTATGTTAGGGTTTTTTCCTAATGGTTTAAAAGGCATTTGTTTACCTCCATTGCATTAGTGGCATCTTCGGTGCCTTTGGTTGCTTCTGCCTTAAAATACTTGCCCAATTTGAGCACGGTGCTTCTGTTCTTCAGTTGGCGACTATGAAATCCTCACCCATTTCAGGAAATATGTAGCTCTCTTAGTGAAGGACTAACAAAAAATCTGCTTTATTTGAATTTGCAGCATTATTGTAAATATTTTTTAAGCACATCTGTACAGTTGGTCAGTGGAGTATTCATGTGCTGGAGGATTATTTCTGTGCTGGAGTAAGACAGCCTCTCCATAACGTTTCTGCTCTTCAGGTCACAGCTGATCTCCGTCCTGGAGAACTCCTTCTGAAAGTTGGAAGTCAGGGAAGCAAGATTATTGCTCTGACAGGTATTTTTTTTAATGAATAATTACTTCTTTTCTTAAAGAACTTGTAAACTTCAAAGCAGCTAGAATGTTTTCCCCAATAAGCTCTTCTATATAGGTTTTCTGACCTGTTGTTGTAGAACGTGTATTAAGACCTATGGATTTGTGTTATATAGGAAGTCTTATTGTTAATACTTTCAATAGTGATGTGAAAGCCTAAGTGCCACTGTCCTGTTTTTCCTTTGCTTTGGGTTATATGTATCCCTTCTAAAAGTAGTGTTTGCTTGGTGAGATTGGAGTTATCGGTCAACACCATGGTACCAAAACTGCTTTCTTTTCCTGGGTAAATGGGTTAAATTGGAGACATCATCAAGTTCAAACCTCTCTAGTAATTAAATGGGAATTCTTTGTGGATTGGCTACACTTGAGCAAAACCTCTCCTTTAGGAGTGCATAAAAGAGAGGATAACCGAAGAGGCTCGGGAAGAATTGTGGTCGATTGACCCAGAGAGCACTGGAGTGGCGAACCGATCAAAAACCAGTTTAATGGGAGTGTGAAGAATGGGGTTTGGAAAATGGTCCCCAAGCGATGCCACTTGGCTTTAAGGCCTTGCATGTTAAAAGGGGGCGAGGAGAATCTTTTCTTTGTGAATGGGTGTGGGAGGGTACTGAAATTAATGGAAGGTGAGGCAAAGTTTGTATATAGTTAAAAGTTTATAATTTTTTTTATATAATGCATTTTTTCAAGTGTATTTCGGTCTTTAATAGATGCAATTGTAAGTACTGTGTACACTATCCAGCTAATAAAAGTTTATAAAGCAAGAACAAGCTTTGCTTCTTTTTCAGACCTCTTGAGCTAAGCGGCAGCAGTGACACGGGGCAGGGCAGGCACTGCTGAGGAGCACCCAGCAGCCGGGGAGCTCTCCCACCCTCCATGAGGGAAGGTTGTGCGCACCGGACATCTTGGTGTTCCTCTGCTCCATCCCCATCCGCCATCTTGCTGCCTGAGGCACTGCTGTGCCCGCCCTCGGGGCCAGGCTGAGGGTGCTCATTGGCTGGGGGTTGCTCTGGGACACCTCTGATTGGCTGGTGAAGAGCACTTTTCCTCACAGCCTGAGGAAGGCAGTGCCTCAAGATGGCGGCTGTGGGGTGGGTTGTGTCTGAGGAGGGGCTGTTGAGGGGTAGGAGAAGGCTTTGCCTCTCCACTCAGAGCCCATATTATTATATGATTGTTAATGTTCTTACAGTGCACTTAGGGCAGTGCTCTTAGCAGTTAACAGCAGGTAACGGAGGGAGGTGCCCAACCACCAGTCCTGTATTTGTGCATTCCCTATTGGAGATTAAAACAGTCCTCTTAGTGTTTACTGCTTTTGAAATGAGACAAGAAACAAATAACTATTTCAGCAGCTATTTTAGATTTGGAGTGAGTTTTAACTGGAAGAGCAGAAAAGACCTCTGGAGGCACCAGAACAGAAGGTATTGACTAATATCCTCAGTCCTAGAAGAAACTCTTGTCCTTTTACGTCCTGTGCCCTGCCAACCTGATACACCTAGTTCGTTGCGTGCTGCGACTTCTCTTCCTGTTGCCGTCAAATGAGGGAGAAGCTGAGAGGATGTCTGAGACGTTAGCCAGGTACATGTTTATACCATTATTCAACAGCCAAACCAGAACTAAGTCTCTAACCAGCTGTCTCTGACAGGCTTATCTGAAGACACAGCCAGGTTTGTCATGTCTCAAATGTCCAGAGGCTGCTCCTACCTGTTAGACCATTCCTGAATGTGGTTCCACAGCTGAACAGAACAGAAGTGGATTGCATAGGGGGCTGCTGGTGCTTTCTAAACTTAGCTACCAAAGATGCTCATTTAAATTGGATCTTAAGATAATTCTTCCTTCATTATATAAATTCAGGTTATGAGCAAGTCTCCATCATTTGCACAGAAGGAAAATATCTGTAAGATGTTACAGATTTAGAAAGATTTGAGAATGTTTCTTGTGTCTTTATTTTAAATCAGGCAGTTACATTTTGATAGTTTGTGACAGGGGACTGACAACATCCATGGAGATAAACTGTCCCTAGAAACACCCTCGAATTTATATGATAGCAGATCATCTTCAGCTTTTTAGGCAGAAAAATGTGTGCACCAGTGAGCCTCTCTATTAAGTTGGTTATTTATCTTCTATTACTTTAGGATCCGAGGCCCCCAGCCCTGTCACTGTGTATGCCATTGCACTCTGATGAGGGTCTACACAAGCAAAGGTTCAGGTGCTTTCAAAGAAACAAGTAGGATAAATAAGGAGTCGGATTTGTGTGCTGCAGCCTCTTACATTAACTGTTGGTCTCTGCTGTTGTGCATCATGTCAGACCTTAATGGTATGGTCCCCATACCAACACTTCTGACAGCTCAGAAATGACCCAGAGCACAAGGGTGTCAGTCATTAATTTTAACAGAGTTGGTTAATGCAGCTGTTGTGGGTTAAGCTCAGAAACATTAAAAATAACAGCATGCAAGAACAGAAAATGGGAAGCTGGGACAGGAAGTGAGGGGTGCACTCGTGCAAGCCTGTTTAGTAAGCCAGAAATACGTTTCCTTAGCTATTATTAACGGCAAAAAAGCCTCCTGTCATGTAGCCACAGCAGACCAGTCAACAGAATTTCCTTCTTCCCTACCCCTCTTCCCCCTTCAGAATTGTACAAGCACTCAGAGGCAGGCAGAGCAGAGATTATGTGATTCATGAGTATATTCTCTGCCTTTTCACATTCCTTTCCTCTCATGCCACCCAGTACCGAGGTTGGAGTCTTCTTGGGATCTTAGTACCAAAAAATTAAACTCATTTTTGTATCATATTTGGCACCCTCAGGCTCCAGCTCACAGAATTCAGATGTAAATCTCAGTCAGATGACTTTTGGGATTTTTACATAATCCCTAATGAATGTTTGCAGATAGCACTGTGATAACAGGATTGAGGAGTTTGATCAGTGTGTAATTTATTATGGGTTTATATTGCAGCATGGGTGTGGTATTATTAACAAGCACCAAAGGCAAAGGAAATACAAAGTTATTTCTTTGTCAAAATAACTCACCTTGGGTGTAAATTCTACACCCATGTGTTCAAGCTGAAGACAATTTATATTATAAAGGAGACAAATGTTTTTCCACAGGACCCTTGTTTACTAAAACATGTCAAGTGCATTACTTGTGTATTTCAAGCGCTGTAGTGACTGGCACTGTATCAGTTTCTACCAGAGAGAAGTCGTTTCCTGTATTTGGGTTTATAGTTGCCTGTTGTTTAAAAATAGAGTAATTTAGAAAAAGAAGTACACCCCAGCTTCCCACTAGATTTGCTTACCAAAAACTGAACTGGGATGCTGGACTATTAGAAAGTGCAGGTGTTTTTGTCTGGGAAAGTTTGTGGATCCATGTGCCTCAACATTTCAGCTGTGTTCTGCCTCACACCAGAGACACAGCCAACCTCAGCAGTTGGTTACAAATTGGTAAGTTCAGCAAAATTCTGTGAATAAGCCCAAAGCTTTGGGCTGCTCTGTTGAGTTGGACCTGTTTTCAGTTCCAGAATGTGGAGTTGTATCCCCATGGTGTGTCCATCTCATGCAACAAAGGAGCAGAGCTAACACCAACACAAAGAGAACTTGCAGAGGACAAGGAAATAAGCAGCCCCAGGAGGGTGATCACTGGAGATGAAGCTGGGGTGGCAAATGGGAAATCTGGATTCCTGCTATCCTTCCTGGGCAGGGGCTGCAGGCTCCAGGGCTGCTCTCAGGTTCCCTGGGACCCCTCAGATGATTTCTTATGCCTTATACAGGTCTTCTATATGAGTTATCAAAGCTTTTCTGTGTGAAAGGTTTCTGTGACTGGAAAACACTTTTAACTGAATGGAAACATTTGTGCAAAAGCTGTTTTTTAGTTCTCATCAACTTGAAATATTGCTGTCCCATACCCATTTGGTTTTGATTAATACAATCCTACAAAATTGTATTCATTGGTTTTGATGGGAATCCATAAGATATTATTTTCTTTTTATTTCCTTTGAGACTTTTTTATTTCATATGGCAAAAAATAATTTCCTGGCCACTTCTGCCTCTAGATACATACAGGTACATGTTGTGGTTCTGTGTTGAACTATATTATAGAGTTTTACCCTGCCCTTGATAACCTCTAGTGGGATCTTTATGTCTAGGTACACCATCTTTTGCTGTAAAGCAAAAACAGAAGTGACACATCACTCTTGATGTATTTTAGCTGTCTCCCACTCCATGCACTCTTGACCTTGTAGCTCACCCTCAAGTGAAACCTCTACCTGTATTCTTTGCAGCAGAATATTCTTCACATCACCCATAGAGATCTGTGCCAGAATTCTCTCTTGGGAGTCCTGCCATGATCCCAGGGCACCACAGTTACCATGTGGGAATACTGAACCCAGGCTTTGTTAGTACAGCTGCAGTGGTGTGTGGGTGTGGATGGGCTAATTTACACCCTAGAAATGAGTTTAGCCAGAGCACAACCATGGAGTGCCTCATCTGGTTTGGGATCTGAGCTGCTGTTTCTGCATGGTGCTAAGTGGAGGTGGATATGCCAACCTGCCCAGCTGGCTCAGAGCATTTCTACACAGCATAAACACACCAGCACAGTCTAAGTGTCACCTCTTTTTTGGGTGATGTGTTGTGACCTGGTGTACTGCAGCTCTTCATCATGGATCCACACTAAGTCAGGTAATCAGTTTGACTTTATTTAGCTTTGCAAGCAGTGCAGGGAAAAGAAATATGAATGCCCTTGGGTTTGGGGTCTTCCCGGGAGAGCTAAATGCAACTTCACTTTGGGGAGTGATGAGCAATGATCACATATTAGTAAACATCCCCTTAAGAGGGTAGAAAAAATATAGGGAGAAATACAGAGAGCCAGTTCATTCTGTGCTTGCAAAGAGAAGTTTGTGTTTTGGGAAATGAGGAAGCAGGCTCAGGGCTGCAGGAAGACTTCCCATTCCATTCTATTATGTTCTGCAGTCCCTTACACCTTTCCACAGTGACTGTTCACCAGCGATCCACACTGTCCAAGGCAGTTTCTGGGAGTTAGTCTTCATCACCTTGGAAAGACAGGATCTGTCACCTGGCACTGCTCTGAAATGACATGAAGTTGGTGGGTCTCAGTTCAGACCCTGGTGAAATGATATTGGGGATGAGTATCTGGAATAACTCTGTGTGGTGGTGCTGCTGCTGGCAGTGGCTGGAGAGGACAGCAGAGCACTGCATTGCCAAAGGCTTTAGAGAGTGGAATCTCAGTTAAAAACCTGATTTTTGGATAAATTATACTCTTAGCTTTCAATAGAAACCATCTAGTTCTGGCTGTATTTCATGCTTTTGGAGGAAGCATTTGAGTGTTCTGTGCAGACATGTAGGACACCTTGGAAAAAGCTGAAGACAAGGAAATAACCAGCCCCAGTCTGAGGAGGGTGATCACTAGAGATCAAATGGAAAACCTGGATCAGTTCTTTATCACTGATTTCCATGAATCAGGAAAAGTTTCTTGAAGATTTGAGACAGAACCATGTCTTTCCATTTTTACATTATGAGGATGTGTGTGTGAGTTGCGCAACAAATTGTGGTTGAGATGTGTTACCTAAACTTCTGGTTTTGTTGCTGGGTATCTGTAGTTTTATTTCTAACAAAGCATGTACATTTACCAGCTGTACAGAGTGTTTTTTTCTGGCCTAGCAATGAGCTGGGGGAAAACTGAGCAGAGCTGCTCACCCTCCATGTGCCTGGGGAAGCATCTTTGCACACAGATAAGCCTGCGCTGGATCTCTTGACAGAAAGATTTCGTATTCCTCTTTTCACCCAGCCCTCGATCCCATCCTCTTCCTTTAGGTTCGGGTGCTACTGGCAGCATCTTTTCAGTTCAGTTGTGCTGGGAAAAGTTGGTCATCGCTAAGAAGAAGAGGTGGCAGATGGTGACATTCCCTCTCCAGAGCGACAGGTTCAGCGGTGCCTATGTTTAGTAGGCGATGCTCTTACAGCAGGTGGCAAAGCTTTGCCTGCAAATGCTTGATGGTCATTTCCCTGTTACCTCCCTTTGGTGTGGCTCTAAGCAGTGCTCTTCCAGGAGAGGCTGATTCCATCACCAGCAAAAGCGAGGACCTGCTGCTCACTCAGCCTTGGGTTCGTGCGCTCTTTCTCTGCTCTTCCTGCTGTTGCCAACGACAAAGATGAGCACAGCCACCACGAACTTAGAAACCAGTAATCCAGCAAGGATATAGAAGACAGTGAAATCAGCTTCAGGAGGGATGCTATGAGGAATCACAAATACAACAGTGAAGGGGATGGTTCAACCTTTGAAGACAGCCTTAAAGAAACTCTTATAGTACAAATGTGAAGATGGTAACATGTGAACATGTGCAACAGGCAGTCCCTGCCTGTGCACAACAGAGCCTGGTTATCTCACATACAGATAAAATTATGATCTGCAGGATTTGTTTCGCTTGACACTTAAGCGCTGCATTTTCTGAATTAGGATAAAAACCTTAGAAACCACAAAGCAGCTCTAGGAATTGTCATGGATTAGGAACAGGTAGAAACTATGCCTGTGGTGCTGTTCCTCTCAACTTCTAATGGGATTGCCAGTGCTAATCTGCCTTAGTCCTAGGAATATCAGAGATCACAACATGAGGAGTTCTGTGGCTTACCTGGAGATGCTCTGCACAGCCCTAGGCTCCTCTGGCATTTGGGTCTCCAGGACAGCTGATGACAGAAACAAACAGTTTAGTCTGCAGATGTTTGTGGATGATGCTCATTGGTGTCACCAACACCAGTGCCCCTGCAAGGCACAGGTAACCAAGGGGAGACTAGCCACTGGGCTGGCAGCTAGAAGGTTAATCTGGGTAGCAATAAAGGGATGACATGTTAGATGTCCTATAAAAGTGAGGTCATGTTACTGTAAATCAGGAACTAAAAAGAGGCAATGACAGTTCCTCCTTAGACACAAATAGATGTTTACTGAAGCGAGGCCTTGGCATCTGCAGAAGCTGTGAACTCAGAGCCTCAGGACATACCTGTCAGCACTTCCACTTGCACCTTCCTTAAGCTGTTTGTTTCCCCCAGGTAGTCACTTTTGCACTGGTACAACCCAGCATCCTGCTTCTTGAGTCCCCTTATGGTGACTGTCAGGACCCCTTCACGGACGTTGTCGCTGATAGAGGTGGAACCGTTCCTGTTCTTTAGGAAAGGCAGCCAGAAGCGTCGGGCGCTCACCACATGTTGGCACTTGGTCTCATGGATCTGCTTGCACCAACTCTTTTCTCTCCATCGCTGCTGCCGGGGGTTATAGGTGCAGTTGATAGAAATGGTGTCCCCCTCCATTCCATACACCACCGTGATGTTCTCTGCTGCACAGGCTGCTAGGAGAGAAGGAGGAGCATGAAGCTGGGCATTCAGGTAGACTGAGTTGGCACCACACAAGTTGTCTTGCTTTTTAAAAGCTCTTTTTACAAGGCAGCTCCTAAACCAATGTTGCCAAGCTGTTTGTGTGTGCCTCTCATTGGGCTGTGACATTCCTGCTTTGCCATGTCCAGCTGCAGCAAGGCAGCTTGCTTCAGGATTTGGCCTTGAGCACTTCCACACATGTTAACAGATGCAGAGTTGGCTGTGGAATACCCCCTGCTGCATAAAAGCTCCTTTGCAGTAAAGGCCCATGAAGTTTATCCCCATTTTAAGGCTCTTTACACAGCCCTGGAAATAGTAAAATCACCATGATACCTCCAAACCCATGCCCAGCTAACTGCTTAGGAGGTTATTTCTTAATCCCACTCCTAATTTTTAAATCTAGGGATTTAGCAATTTTTTTTCACCCTATCTTTTAATATCCTGCTAATTTTTATCATGTTGACAACTGGTCTGTGGCTGCTTGGTTATTTTTTTGGTCTTAGCTCCTTATTCCTAATCTCCATTCCTCTTGATGGCTGGCAAAGGCAGAGGGGGCAGTCTGAGCTATTCATACTTCCAGAGAGAAGTGCAGTGCGGTATTTGTGGAAATCCCTGTATTTCTAGTGAAGAAATTCAGATGTTGGTGCCTTCTGTTTAACAGAAGTGATGATAACACAGAAAGAAATTAAAAAGCAGGACTTTGTGCTGGCTGAGCCTTTTAATAACACTTCTTAAAATCATTTTAACCATTCTAAATGAATTGTAAGCGAAACAAATCTGAAGATCTTTCAGCTTGACTAGAAGGCAAAAATATGAATTTGTGCTCTCCAACACACACAAGTCTTTATCCTAATCTGTTGCCCTCCTCAGTTATTCCAGCTGAGGTTTACCCCCCGCATGTCCAGTCCTGTCCTGTGCAATCCCTCAAAGCACTTTAACTCCCTCTCCTAATCCTCATTACTCCCTCTTCACCTTCAGTTCTGCCCCTCCAGTTCCAGGAGTGGCCCCAGGGTTTGTGGCTTTGGCTTTGTTTTAAATAGAAACAGCACTGCAAAAAATCTCTTGATCCAAATCATGGCATTTATAAACTTGCTGATGTTTCTGTGGAACACTTTGTGTCATCCTCTTTTCAACCAATTCTGCTGACACATCACTTACTATTTGTGTTCCTCTTCCCTTGTTGTGTGCTACTGAAAAAAGGATAGGGCACTTCTCTCCCAAACTCATTCAGATTTTTGAGGCAGGTTTCTGCACTCCCAAAGCCTGAACCTTGCACCAATGCCTTTCCGTGCATTGCTGTAAGTACCTGGAATCTCCAAAGTGTGGCTGGAGGGAGACGGCTGCCAGCTGGGTCCTGTGCCTCATTTCTCTTTCAGATGAACATTGCTTCCCAAGCTGAACATAGTCAAGTGCCCAAGTCCCCTTCACTGAGCTTTCTCTGCCTCCTCTCAAACCTGCCTGCTGCAATTTATATTCCAAGCCCTACAAATGGAAACTAACAGGATTTTGCAGTTTCACCCAGGACTTCTGTCAGCAGTGCTTCCTGCCTGACTCAAAAGGATCCCTGTGGGAAAAGCTGAGCACTTGGATCACCCTTTGGTAAATGAATGGAAAAGCACAAACTCTTAGGAAGGAGTCTGGCATCCCAGCAGTATAAGTGGAGAGGAAGAATAGGGTGTAGAACACACTGCAGTGCTCCAGGGTCCCTCTGCGTGCATTGCCCTGGACCTTGCAGTGCTCAGGCAGGCAGGAAGAGTCTTTACCCTAGCCCAAGCTTTGCACCAATCCTTCACCCTACCTGTTAACTGAAACCCAAGGCCATGTATGCTTTCTTACCTGGAAAGAAGACCAAGAAGATGAGGTAGACAAGCTTCTCCATGTCAGCTGAGCAGAGGAGACAGGAGAGGAGTCTGGAGAAAAGTGAAAAGGGCTCTTGCCCAAGAGCAGCTTGCTTTGCCCCCTCCTTGCTCTGTCGGAAGGAATGAGCACAGGAACTTGGCATCTTTTTTGTCCTGCATATTGAGCAATTCACCAGGGATGGACATTTCATTCGTGGGCTGCAAATTCAGGCATCAGCACTGCCCATGCACAACCACAGCTTAGTCTAGACAGCTTGAAAGAGAGCATCATGTGATGGCCTGAAAACATGGTGCTGGGAGCGCCTCCCAGCCCAGCCCTGGAGTCTCTCCACCAGAGCAGGCTTTGCATGGAGTAAATTCCTGCAAAGCCAAAAGGGAAAGGGGTGGCTCTCAGGGAGGCTCTGCAGGTAGCTCAGTCAGCATCACAAGGCTGAGAGGAGGACAAGGACATCACCTTGTGGGTTATTTTCAGGAGAAAGAAGGTTTAGAAGAGCCTGCACATGAAGCATTCCTATTTGACATCTAACCAAAGGCAAGAAGACAAGAACACGGTGTTGGGAGAAGCTGTGAGGTGCTTTACATGAGCAAACCAGACATCTTTATTTTGTATGGAGCAAAAAGCACAGATCATGGCATGGGGGCACTGACTCAGAGTCAGTCAGTGCTCAGGAGGGCAGTTGGAGCCTCCTGTGATGGCAGCAGACTGGTAGGCTGTGGATGGTGCTGGTTTTTCTTACAAGTAGACCCTTGGTAACGTGTGTGCTTATCTGCTTCACAGGCAGATAAACCCACAGTTCTCTCCATTCAGAAGTGCCTTCTTTTTCTTTCCTCTAATTACAGCTTAAGGAAATGGTACCTCACAGTGTCCAGACAGTCCCCCTGGCTGGCTGCTTGCAGGTTTTGTTCATTCTTGCTCCAGTGAGCACATTTGTGGGTTCTCTTTGATCAGAAGCAACTGTCTTCCTGAAAATGTCTCTCTTCCACTCAATTGTTTTCCACTCTTACTCTTCCACTGTTCAACCCAGTGTAACTGACTGCATGAATGGCAAATAGTTTAGAGAATCTAGGGCTGAAGGAACTATTTCCAGAACCTTTTTCTTGCTGTCATTTCAAGTTAAACATTTCAACTCTGAAAATCTCAAGAAATACATCAGCTTCCCTGCTGCAGCCATAGCAAGAGAAGCCTTTTGGATGTGACTGGCTTGTGAAGAGGAGCGGGTTCAGGCTCCTGCAGAGCTGGGTGCAGCTAAATCAAGTGCCTGAGTTTCTGGTCTTTTGGAGAAATGGAGCTGAGCCCCAGCAAACGCATTGCACATTGCTCACCACATGACTGCTAAATCAAGGCAGCAAATGTGTCATTTGGAGTGTTTCCAGCAGAGAGAGGGAAGTAATGGCATCACTTCCAAGGGGACCTCTCCCATGAAACTGCACAAAAGCCCCAAGAGCTTGTTTTGTGTGGTGAAAGCTCTGCAGAACCTCCCTGTGAGGAGCAGCTGAGGGAACTGGGTGTGTTCCACTGCAGAAAGGGGGCTCAGAGAAGACCTTCTCGCTCTCTACAACTCCCTGAAAGGAGGTTGTAGCAAAGTGGGGTCAGTCTCTTCTCCTAATAGGAAGGAGGTCTTAAAATGCATAGGCAACATACACATGGCAGCAAAACCTTAGATCTTCCCCCAGTGTCCATCCACACACCTTCTACTCCTCATTCCCACTTTGCATTCCAGTTCTTTTCTCCCATTTCTGGATTGTTTTGGGATTCTGTGCTTCATCCCTTGTCATTCGTTGATAACTGCTTGAATGCAATGATAGCATATTCCACGTTTTCATCCTTAGGTTTCCTGTGAGCCTCACTTAGTTCAACATTACAGTAGAGAGGATCCTCAGGGCTGAGGTGGGATTTAAAGTTCAGGGTAACATATTTTAGGTCTTTGCTGTTGTCTGTAGGACTTTCCAGTCTTTCATAGCTGTCAGGCTATGGAAAGAAAGGGAAAACACTTGTTAGCATGATTCAGCTGTTGTCACAGACCACTGGTAAGGGATTTGGTACCACAAGGAAAATCTGTTGTTTTCCTTACCTGTGCTGTGTCCCCTGGTTTCTCATAGGTGTCCTCTTCTCTGTTCCCTTTGGAATGAGCTAAAATCAGAGAGTTTAGAAGTAGAGAAGTCCATGAAATGGCTGGTCATTGCCTATGCTTCAGGAATTTGGGGGAAGGCTGTGGGATTGCCCAGAGATAGAAGCAATGGGGGTGCCCATGGGACCCATCTACCACATTGCTCCCACTTTACTTCTCCTCTGTCATGTTAAGAAGTGGGTTTGTCTTATTGTCAGAGGAGATCACAGCGAAGAGCCTGCCTTGAGGCTTCCCAGGCAGCAGCTGCCTTACCTTCCCCAGGGCACTGTGAGCTGGGAATAAGCTTGCCCGAAGTGGAAGAGAGATGGCCAGGAAAGGCTCTGCTTAGTCCAGACTAGAACACAAGGCATCACCACACTTCACATACCTGTTCTGCTCAGCTGCTTGCAGCGCCTGACATACAGTGTTACCAGGCTGATGAGTGCCAGGAGGAACAGGATGCTCAGGACCCCAGACAGCACGATGAAGGTGTTCCCATTTGAGCTGAAGCCAGGAAAGCAAAGGAGTTACCAGTGTTAGATGGTAGCACAGCGTGATGCTGTTGCAGCCCATTATCAAGCTGCGACCACAAAAGGGGCAGGAATAGCTTTTATGGCCAAAGTTTTATGCACTTGAAAGGAGGGCCTGGTTCTCCTGCAGCAATGCTCTCTTGGTTTCTCTGTAGCTGTGCCTTCTAAGCTTTTCCTAAACTATTCTCCAGGGTTTAAAAACAAGGCACTGTTCAAAGTTCAGAGCACAGTACCAGCTCACTGGAGCAGGTACTGCCTTTCCCTCCTGTGTTTTACTTCACCTGAGCTGATGTATGGTTGTACTCTTAGGTGCTGCTGTAGTGTTGATGACAGCAGATGTCCAAATGGGAAGAAAATCCTTTCTATTTAACGGCCTGGTAAATAGAAGGATAAAACAGCAGCCAAGGACTATTTCATTGTTAAATACTCATGGCCAGGAGTGAGCAAAGTTGAGACAGAAATGCTTAGGGGCAGAATCTGGGGGTTTCTATGGCTACAAAAAGCACAGCCCAAAGATAGGATAAAAAGGTAAACAGGCATCTACATTCCAGAAAACTGTCTCTAGATTTTACCAATCTACTTCTTCCTTTGTAATTCTACTCTGGGCAGGAGCTGGAAGAGGAGATGCCATCTTTGGTAAGGACTGTGGTGTGTAATTCCTCTGGGAGCAGGATGCCCAGAGGCTGCCTGCCCCAGGCAGACATATGTATTGTGAAGGAGACACTGGTAACTCTTGTATGTGGTCAAGCTTAGAGATCTTCTGTAGTCCTTACCTCGGGGCTGGGCTGTTGGCAGGAGGGGTTGCTTGACTTGTGCCTGCAGCACCTGACAAGTTTGTTCCAGCCAATACTGCAATCACAACATGAAGAGAAGAATTACCACTACTGGGTTGCTTTGCATTCACCAGCTAAACTTCCCTGCCATTCCTACCGTGGATATAAATGCATTCCCACTGCAACACCCTGCACAGGGAAGCTGCCTGGGCTGTAACTTGTGTCATCAGGACACATTCTGGCAGCAGGGATGGGACTAGAAAGATCAGAATATGGGAGGAAGGGGCAGGAGGAGCTCAGCAGGAGCCCTGTGCATGGACATGCTCTCAGTGCAAGCACATCTACTCTACGGGCAAGATCTTGAGGTAGCAATGATGAACTTAACAACTCTGCTTAAGCAGACAGGCTTGTGAGAACTAAGCAAAGAGCATTGGCTATGCAAGACCCTGTTGTAAGAGCTGCTTCCAGGCCTGTTCCATGCCCAGGGCAGGTTGTGCCTGCTGGAGCCTGCTCACTCAGAGACTGCACTCAGTCCTAGGAATCCTGGTAGGATTTTCACCTAGAGAATGATGGCATCCCCTCTCATCTTCTGGATTGCCATATCCCTGCAGTGCTGCTCCGCCACATGCTTGAAAGGCAGGCTGCAGCATAGCCTGCCACAATCAGGGGCTGAAGTGTTAGCACATACTGTTAAAACACCATGCTGAAATAAAATCTAGCAGACAGAAGTCTTTAAAATATGGGTGTACAGGTTGTCCCCTTGGCAACCAAATGTGAAAGTCTTAATAGTCTTTGAAAGCCAAGGGACAAGTTGCTATAAAGGGGCAGAACTGGTATCATGACAATGAGTGACAGAAACACCTCTGTGAGGGTAACTGAAGCTGCTCTCAGGTGGAAGTGAAGCAACACAGCACACACGTTTGCTCCACTTCTGATCCCTGATGTTATTCCATAGCAGGGCTGGTATGAGAAGGTAACGTGACACAGGGCTTGGGCAAGCAGACACATGCAGATGTAACATGGGAGGTGGTGTGAGCTGGGCAGTGCAGAGCCAGAGGAAAGGGTAGGAAAGTGAGTTTGGAATCTACAACCAACTGTGTTTCTTTACAGATCAGTACTCACCCTCAGAAACATTAAGCGTGACCTCCAGCATTCGGAAGAGATGAGCATGTTCATAAAGTGCACACCAGTACACACCGGCGTCCTGTGCCTGCAGTTTCTCCATGGTGACAGTGACAATCCCCTGCTCTGTGTCGTCCTGGATCCTGACTCTGCCTTGCTGAGGTGTCCTCTGGTACTCCAAGTTGGTGGTGGTGACCAGCACTGTACATGATTTCCTTGCTCCCTCTTTGCACCAGGCTTTGCTCACAGCCCTGTAGTCTGGGGCACTGTATGGACACTGGACAGAGACATCGCCTGACTCCTTGGCTGTGTATTGTTTGGTCCCTGGAAAACACCCAGCATGTTTGGTGAGACCCCAAAGCAGCCACAATACCATCACTGGAATATTGCTGTGGGCTGAAGGCTCCTTAGATATTCTACCTCCAGACAAGAGGAGCAGAAGGGGTCTGGACTCACATTACGCATGCAGAGGTGAGTCACAAATGGGTGCCCCCTTCCTCTGGTTCCCCCAAGGACCGCACGCTCATGGGCACTCAGCCCATAGGGCCTGGGAGGCAAGGACTGGGGAGGTATGGCAGTTGTGAGGCCAGATCAAGAGCAACGCCTGGCAGTGGGATTGGTCCCCAGCAGTGCCTAGCATGGGCAAGCCCAGTGCTGAGCTGGAGAAGCTGCTTCTGGAGCCGCTGGATCGGCCCTGTGGGAAGCACTTGTGAAGAGTGGCACCATTTGTGGGAGCTCCTGGGAACCTCCCCTGAGTCTGCTGGGAGCAGACAGAGCATGAAAGGCCAGGCCTGGGCCTTGGTTCCACAGGCCCAAGGGGCAGCTGCCAGTGTGTCTGGCAGAGAGACAGAGCTATGGGTGTGAGCTGTGTGGCGGCAGCGCTGGGCTCCGATGCTGTGGCACAGGCTGGGAGGGAGAACAAACAGGGGAACTGGGGCTGAAATCTGCAGACATCCACACCTGGCTGCCAGTAGGTACTCACTCTTGGACACGGAGAGCCTGACCTCCATGAGCCAGGTAAGAGACCTTCTGTAGAGTGCACACCAGTACATGCCGGAGTCCTCAGCCTGCAGCTTCTGCATGGTGATTGTGACAGTCCTTTTCTGGGTGTCATCCTGGATCAATGTTCGGTCTTCCAGAGCTTTGCTGTTAAGCTGTGTTGAAGGGTAGTCTGTCCTCGCCACGAAACTACACGAAGTCTCATCTTCTCTTCGACACCAAACTTTTGTCCCCACGCTGTAGCTCAGGGTGCTGGGCAGGCATTGCACAGAGACACTGTCCAACTCCCACTTGGGCAGCTCTGCGAAACAGCAGATGTGGTCACAGCCATTACCAGTGGGTGCCTGGGACAAACTCTGCCCTGGGGCAACTCCCTCAAGGACAGCTGTCCCTCAAGAAGGGGGTGAGGAAGGGAGGACAAGAGAGCTGAGAGCTTGCAGGGTCTGTGTGGCTTCCTCACCCTCTTGCCTGCGTGAGTGGGGAAGGCAGCAAGCAAGGCTGGGGCTAGAGAGGGGAATGTGGGGGTCCAGGGAAGCTGCTCAGCTGTGGGGATGGAGGGAAGGAATGATGTTGCTTTCTGACATTGCTTGATTTTGTGTGGGGAAAAAGGTACTCACCCTTGAAAACAAACAGTGAGATCGTCCTTAGTGGATGATACCTGTAGTTGTAGTAGTAAGCACAGACATACGTGCCTGAGTCCTCTGCCTGGAGTTCGGTCATGGTGACAGACACAGTTCTCTCTGTGGGGTTGTCCTTTAACGCAATTCTCCGCTTTGAGGACCAGTTTGTGTGTGTGTATCCTTTTGTCTCCACTAAGGGCTCACATTTTCCGTTTCTGAGGCGGCACCAGGCTTTCTGCTGCTGGTGGGTAGTCTGTGCTGTGTAAGGACACCGGATGTACAGACTGCTGCCTTCTGAGCGTGTCTCCTCAGAGTCAGGTATTTGGGCCCGAAAACCTGTAAATATCAGATGTGGTGAGGGAGAGGAAAGCTGCGTTCTGCCTCCCAAAAGACCTGGGGAAACTGCCTGCGACCTTCCCCCATGGCTACTAGTGGCTGGAGGAACTCTGAAAACCAAAACTGCTCCTGGCTAAATTCACCTGCTTGGAGATCGGAAGGTTGATTTCTGGTGGGCAGTACTGAGATTTGAGCTGGGGCCACCACTGTGATTTAAAATCCAGTATCATTGATTTAAAACCACAGACTTGCAGGTGTTGGAAGAGTTGGACCTTCAAGCCTAAATGGAACAATAGTGGGAACTGGGGCTGCCCCTTCCCTTCCCATCCCTGCTGGGAGCTGCTCAGCTCAAAGTCCAGCCGGTGCTGGATTCCGGTGTGGAGCTCCCCAGGCAGCAGGAGGTGGGGAAGGATGTTCCCCGCTTAGGTTCATGGGAAGCCTGAGGCATGCCCAGCCCTTCCTTACCTGGGAAGCAGAGCAGCAGCAAGAGGAGGGCTCTCAGCTCCATGGCTGTCCTCAAGCCCAGGGAAGGGGCATTGCTGGGGGCTGCCCAACGTGTCCTGTTCAGAAGGGTCTGTCTTGTGAGGCCTCCTGCCTCACAGTGACGCTGCTGGAGGAAGTGCCTGAGCTCTTGCTTTCCCACGGAAATCCTTCACCACATTTTGCTGTAAGACTGATATTAAGAAAATTTGAGGGTGCATTTGCGGAAGTGGCTGAGGGCAGAGCCTGGCCAGTCCTGAGGGCAAAGGCTCTTTGCTGCTCTCGCCTGGCCATGTTCACACTCTGCCCTCAGGGCAGCAGCACCGGGGCTCTCCTTGGGCTGTTCTGAGCCATGGGGGATGGAGCAGGTCCTTTGTTGTGGCCTAGCCTTTCTCTCTGGGCTCCCAAGGTGTCCTCAGCCCAGTTCCCTCCTGGAAAGTCTCCTCAAAGCCAGGGTGGCAATGAGTCCAGGGCAGTGTATGCATGAACCCTCCCATGGGCTGGGCTGTTTGGGATCCCAAATATCTGCCAACCCAGGCAGATATCCCAAATATCTGCCAACCCAGGCAGTCCCCTTGCGACTTGAGTCATGCCAGAGCCCTTGGGGTGCCTACCCCAGAGCATACAGCTGCAGAAACCAAACCAGAAACACTTGGTTTTGCACATTACCCAGTGATGTCTCTACAGGCATGACTGAGTGATTTTAACTATAGGGGAAACAATATCAATATTGAAATAACCCATTCAAAGCAGCTCCTTTTGGGAGGGCTTAAAAATCACAGATGTGCACTAAAGAAGTACAGTTTTCCTCAGCCAAAGATTGTTGTTTGTCTGTGAAGACCTGGTGTAGAAATTATTGTGTTGTGGTGTTGGGGCACTCTTGGCTTCAGTCTATGTGTCTGTGGAGCAGGAGGCAGAAATAGACCCTTGCAAACTGAAGCCATGGTGTTGTGTGACTTCATGCTGGCTCCGCTGCAGTGCTGCACAAGTGCGTGTGATGGCTGGTGGTTCAGTGTGTGGAGGGATCAGGCAGAAAACTGTAGTTGTCAAAAGATGAAGAGATTCTTCAGCTTTGGTTACAGCTTAGTACTGTGCTCAAGGACAGATCTTTTCATACCTATTCAAGCTTTGTGTCTAGAGATACAGTGAGCACAAATATATATGGAATTATATTCCCTCTATGGAATAGTTAACAGGCCTGAGCTGGCTCTGTGGAGGCTTCAAAAGACTGAGGATATAAAAGGTTTAGTAAGGAAACAGAAGCCTGTGTCAGTCGTGTGTGATAGTAAAGTTCTGCTAGTCATTCTGGGGGCTGCTGAAACAGTATTACACTGCTGTCATTTGGATGAGCTCAGTTCCAAAATTATTAGCAACTCTTTCATGTACATTTGCTTCCTTGCTGCCTCCCAAAGACTCTCCTTTTCTTTGACAGTGGCTTTCAGAGGGAACCTTCCCTTCAGAGTTGCTTTTTGTGCTGCATCAAAGGTACAGTGCTCTGTGCACTTAGTCTGCCATGCCTCAGGATCCGTGATTCTGCATCTTAACAATCAGCTCCCACTCTTGTTCCAGCTGTTATAAGGACACTGGAAAAGGCCCATTCTTCTGCTTCGTTCCCCAGACACCTTGTGCTTACCCTACTGGGAAACATGCCCCTTGGTCAGTGGGGCTTGACAGATTTTCTTCTGCTTCCCCTTGAAATCCCTGTGCCCTTCTTTGCCCTTCAGGCAGTGGCAGTGGAGCAGCAGAACAGCAGCAGATGCCTCCACTGCTGCTCATAGGGTCTCCCCTGGGCCAGGACCTACCTGCCGCGCTCCAGCAGAGCAGTGCAGGAGCCTGTACTGACACCCTGGCTGCAAATCATTTCCAATTATATGGATAAGCAGCTTATTAACAATACATTCTGGCTAATCATTTTGTGCTAGATAACTTTGCATTGTCTTGTCCCCAAATCCCTCTCTCATCAGGCACTTGATGCTCAGTAACAAGAAGGGGGGATGCACTCGTTCTCCTACAGCAAACCCCAGGAGTCTGCAATTAGCTCAGTTGCTGCAACTGGTTGCTACAAACCCAGCCAAGATCTGTGCCCACTGCAATGGTTCCCCCACTTCCCACAGTATCTGCATTTGCTGTGTCCTGTCTTTGAGGAGAGGAGCACTGTGTGCCAGGATGGGTCATGAGGAGATGCCTCTCCAAGACCCAGTGTCACTAAGGAGCAGCAAGGAAGGAATGAAGTTGGTCCTTTTGCTGCATCTCTGACAGAGGATCAATATGGCTTTTAATTATAGTATCACAGCAAATAAGATGAATGTTATCTCAGGAGGTCACTCACTCCAGCCCAGGGACACTCAGTAGGATCAGCTCTTCAGATGTGATTTCTAAAGATCTCGGTTTAACTCATTTAAGTCGCAGCATCCTCCTGGTGACCTGTTCCAGTGCTTGCTTGAAGCTTCTCCCGACATCTGACTCTCCTGCTATCTAAATGCCCCGCTCCCTTTGTACCACTGAGAACTCAGAGCACAGATCATTCCCTTTCATTGCCTTTTATGCAGTGACGCCTGCCATGCCTCCTTTCAGGATAACCACCCCCAAGCCTTTCAGTTTTCCCTCCCAGGTTGTTTCTGGCAGCTTGGATCATTTTTTCCCCCTTCTCTGAACTCTCTCATCAACCCACCTCTTCTGCCCGTCTTCTTGGAGTCCCCCTGAAGTTTCGTTTGAGCTCTTCAAGCAATCAAGGATAAAACCACACGCTCCTCTCTTGCCTTCCTCAGAAATTCTCGCTTCCCATTGATTCACTCCCATGGCCGTGAAACCCGCAGGATTCCAAACGCTCCGGTACAGGTGCCAAGCCGCTAGAGGGCGGGCGAGGACCGGGAATAGCCCCGGGACCGGACACGGTCGTTTGTCCGTCCCTCCGGTACCGGGGCACGGCGGTTGATGTGTCCCTGCGGGGGCCCGGGCACTGCGGTTTGTCCGTCCCTCCTCTGCCTCCCCTGGCTCTCGGAGGCAGGTGCCCGTGTGCGCACTGCAAAGCTTTCAGAGAAGCTGGATATCCCCCCCTCACCCTGCAGTGTGCCCTAGGAGGGACCTTCTACAGCCGGCCAAAGACCCTTGTCTCAAAGTGGTGAGCAGGCTACAGTCTTAACACCTTGTCTGTCAGCTGATGGAGCCTGCCCGGCCCTTCCTGGCGGCATTGCCATCAGTTGCTTCTTCAGCACAAGCAACACGAACCAGTCCTTCATCCTCATCTCCGTAGGGATGCAGGGCAGTGAGGAATCGATGCTAAATAAGCCTGAGAAAGGGGGATGCTGGGAGAAGGGAGAAGGTGAGGGCTGCTCTTAGGAGAAGGTGGCAGCAGATGGCTGGGGAAGCAGTAGCTGTAGGGAGGGGGAGTATGGGGGACAGGCAGGAGGTGCTTGCTGTGTGCTTGCAGGGGCTGCGGGGCCCACGGGACAGGCACTCTGTGAGCGGGACATGGGCTGCAGCCTCGGCTTGCTCTGAAGGAGAAGAGGCCCCACAGCAGCAGCTTAGC
The DNA here is from genome assembly GCA_026283785.1 of Coracopsis vasa. NCBI lineage: Eukaryota > Metazoa > Chordata > Aves > Psittaciformes > Psittacidae > Coracopsis > Coracopsis vasa. The sequence goes on from JANHGB010044314.1 coordinate 34,225, forward strand.
GAGAGGCCTGGTGTTTGGTCTGTTCCACATCAATGGGGCGTCCAGCTGTGGCTGAGGATGAAAGCAAGCAAGCGAGAGAGAGAGGATTAAAGGCTCCCAGGGTCTCCTCTAACCCGCCTAAGACTCGCCAAGAGGGCAGTGTGCGGCTTCAGGAAGGCTTCTTCATATGGAAAATATTATGCGAGGGAGAAAAAGAGGAGGGGGAAGGGATGAGGGAGAGAGGGAGACTTCTGTCCAGAGAGTGCTGGGGGAAGACTGATCACAAAAACCAGTTTGGAGGCTCAGACCAAGCACAAGGAGAAAAGAGCTGAGCTCTGCCATGGCCAAGAGGGTAGTGGGCCATAGGTGTGATGAAGCCTGGAGACAAGGGGAGAGAGCACAAGGTCCAAACATGCTAAAAGCACCGAAAAAGAAAGGGATGAAAGAAGAAGGGAAAGGCATAAGGAGAACAGGGAGGCTGGCAAAAGGGAGGAGAAAGGACAGAAATGAAGGGGGAAGTGGTGAAAGGTGGAATGAGGGACACAGAGGAAAGCAGGAGGTGGTGAAAGGGCTGCTGTCTGCTCCTCTGTGTTATTAAGCAGGTTGCGGGGGGAAGCAGCCACGCAGCCCCCCTGGCTCATCTCCTGCCCGGCCACGCTGCTCCCAGGAATGCTTGTGATGGGGAACAAATTGCTAACAGAAGTGAGACATTTTGCACTGAATGCAAGCAAACTTGCAGTGAAAGGTTTCCTGTCAGCGGGTTGGGGCTGGAGGGTGTGGAGCCCTTCTGCCTGCTCTAGTGGAATGATGCTGTGGGTTAACGTGAGGCACTGGTTACAGCGCAGGATGAAGGGCCTGAGGCTGGGCTCTTCCTGCCTTCTGTTTGGGCTGCCACCGTTTGGCTGCTTTCATTCACTGTTATTTTCTGCTTCACCCACGTGTGGCATTTCTCTGCCTCATCAGCCCTTCCCCTGCTCCCCCAGCCACCCCCACCAGTGACATCTCCCCAGTGCTCACAGGCTGCACTCCACTTTCCTTCTTGATTTATACTGGTGAACCGAATGACCCTCCTTGACCTCATTTTCATGACAGTGTGAGCACACACATGGGCACTCAGCAAATGGCAAGTCCCTCCTGTGCAGCATTGCCTTCTGAGCTGCAAGGCCAGCTCTCCCATTCACATATGGGGTGGCTTTGAGGTGTGCCCCATCACCCGCATCCACAGCACTGCCACATCGGGAGATGTGCAGAACTTTTCCCTTCTCCACCACCTATGCTTCTAGGGAGCCCACAGATCTCTATGGTCTGTCCCTGGGAGACATCACAGCAGGACCTGCTCTCCTTTATCTAGGTTGCTGTGCTCTTGGTCATCGCTTGCTACATGGGCCAGCCAAGCCAAAACACAGAGCTGCGGGATGTGCATTGACCCCCTGGTGTAGACACGCTTGCAAGGAGAGGGAATTTCTATTACCACAAGTATGTGGTGCCCCATGACTCCTGATGGAATAAGTGCATTTTAGAAGGGCAGAGAAGAGATCATTTCTCTCCCCTCCCTTGGAAACACAGAACTGAGTCTCTGCTCCTGGTTCTGAGGAATTTCAGACAAAAGACTGTAGTTCTTAAGTGAAAGAAGAGCAGCCAACCCAAAGGTGCTGCTGGGTTTGGAACAGCACATCAGTCACGCTGCTGTTTGCCATGCTCCAGCTGCGCTCCACCCAGACTCCACTCTGACATCCCAGAGCTGAGGGTCTGCCACACTCCTTCCAAAGGGCTGGCAAAGTGGCTTTGCCCCTTTCCCTACCCCAGCGGTACACCAATCCCGTTGTCCCCTGGGCTGGAAATTTGCCTTCCTGTCCCTCCC
>JANHGB010044315.1:1838-13153 GCA_026283785.1 Coracopsis vasa
GGTGTTGACTCTGGGGATCCCCAGAACCAGGTTATTATTCCAGTTAATCACCCAAAGCGAGGTGTCAGAGCTTTGCAAGCAGGAGAGGAAGGTCAGCCTGCATGGTGGTTCAGACCCCTCCCAGCACGGTGGCATCCTGTGCCTGGCATAACTGAGGGCTTGCCCCATGCCTGGGTTGGAGAAGGAGTGTTTTCATGTCTGTCTCCATGATTTGGGATGGGTGTGAGTTATTCCCCTGCCTCTGTGCACTTCTATCTACCCCTCTCACACCCAATGCTGTGTTTCTTGGCTTTGTTTGCTAACCAACAAGAGCTGCCTTGTGCGAGTTGTTCTGCATGACTTGATGATCTTAAAGGTCTTTTCCAACCTAGCTGATTCTATGATTCTGTCGCTGCTGGGAGCACTTGAACCTGACACAGTTCTCAAGGGCACAGTGGGAAGCTGTGGCCTCTGCTCTCCCAAGCCCTGGTTACCAGTGATGGTGGGTGACTGAGTTTTTCCTGTGCAGGATGGGGACATGAGCATCTGAAAAGGGTGACTGAGGCTGCTGCCTGATTGTTTTCCTTTAATGTTGCTTAGAAACCAAACCCAATATTGCTGAAATCCACCAGCTCTGCAGTGCAGAACTCATTGCACAAGGGGAAAGGAGGATTTTTATTATTATTTTCTACTTCTTTTTTTTTCCCCCCTTTTACAAGAAATAACTCACTTTTCCGCTGTTGGAGGGGGTAGTAATTGATCTAGAGCTCTGCAGCCTGCCTTCCGGAATGCTTTTATTTTGAATGTAGGAATAAAATTCTGTTAGGTCAAATACACAGCAATAAATACAAGAAGCACATTACTTTTAATATATTGGATTATTCCACTTGGTGGTGATGAGGGAAAAAAACCCAAGATTTAATTCCCCTGGCAATGCAGGCAAAGAAAATCGCTTTCCCTGCCCATTTTTTTCCTGTTAAGTAATTTTTGTCTGTCAATGCCAGTGCTGCAGGCTTTGACAGGCTTTAATTTTACTTTTTTTTTTTTACCCTGGTATGAAAGTAAGAAGTGTTTTCTCCAAGTAAATTGTCTGCAAATTCACTCAGTGCCTTTTATTTGTAGCTGTTACAGATCCCTGCCCTGATGGGATGTGTGGAGCTGGTACTGTCACAAGCTGGCAGACTAGGATCCCTTTCAGCTTCCCTCTGCTGTTGGAGTAGGTCAGTGAGTTCCACACAGCTGTTCCTCTTGTTCCAGCCATGCTGGTGTTGGCTCATGTTCCCACCCTGGAGCTTCCCAGCTAGAACTAGGATTTGCTTCTCCATGCCAACTGTTTGTGTGATGTACCACCACCCACCAGCGCCACAACATCTGTTCTGTTGCATCTTTCCTTGTGTCCCACAGGCTAGTGGTGGCTTAGGGCTCCCATATGGTGATGAATGTACCCAGCAGTGCATGAATTTCTCCCCAAGTGATGTGCCTTGCAGTGCTGAACTCTTTCATCAAATCATTAGTTCTGTGCCAAGCCTTCCCTCATTTTCCTGAGAGAGCAATGGCATTGGATCCTTTTCCGACAAGAGACAGGAATGATCTTGCTTGTTGTCATAACAGATAGGTAGAAGGTGGCTCTGCTGTGGACCAGGCGAGCAGCAGAGACTGCAGCAGAGATTTAGCTTGGATAACAGGGAGGAAGTGTCTTGGTGTGGAGAAGGGCTGTAAGAAAGGTTTTGTGGGGGGTAAAGCCTTCATAGTCAGAAAGCTTGGAAAAAAGGCTGGATGAATCTGTGTCAGGAGTGAGGTACAGATGGGAAGGGATCTGCCAGAGACAGGAGAAGAAGACTTGGAGTAGACAAGCCTGGGGCTGTTTTGGTTTTAAAGCATCTCTTTCCTGGGTGCAGAATGGCAAGAGAGACTGGTGCAAAAGCAAGGTAGGAGTCTCCATGTGGTTAACTGAGCCTTTGCACTGTATTTGTATGTCCAGGAAGAGTTATTGCTCCAATAAGCAGGGCTCCTCCACCAGCACCTCGACTCTATCTGATAGCAGTTCTCTAAGCAAGAAAGACTTCACAATAATCCTGCTGGCAATTAATTGCCTTTTATTCAGCATGCGTGAACAAGATCTCATCTTAATCCAGTTCATTATTTCTCCTTGTATAGCACAGTCAACATGAAATTAGGTTTCATTTACAAGTGCAGAGTCATTCCTCATATCTGGATCAGGATTTTATCTGCTTCATTTTGCAATGCTTCACATGTCAATATTAACAAGAGGAGCTGCGTGGTGTGTGGTGAGGTGGAAATGGCACTGCTTGACTTCAGGCCCTTTTGGAAGGATTGCAGGTAGCAAAGCTCTGATATCATCCTACCTCTGCCCCCGTCTCCTGGCCTTTCTCAGAGGAGCTTTGTGCTCAGGAAAACCTCAGCCTCTTCCCTCGATGTCTGAGGACATCCTGGCAATGCAGGAAGGCCAAAGGGGTGGTTTCTGAAATGCTTTGTGTGGCTGTGGACACATGCACATGTTTGTGGGTTTATTACCCCTGTGCTTTTCAATGCACTTACCTGCGAGTGCTCATACAACCCTTCCCACTAACCAGGCTCTCCTTCTACCCTGTCCCCACCAGGCAGCTGCCTCACAGAACACTCCACAGCATGTTCTCCTTCTCCTGGTTCTTCTGACCATCTACATCATGCTCAGTGGGAGGCATCTTGCTGCCAAAGATTGCTTCCCTCCCTGGTTAGCCCTGTGCTCCTGTTCCTGCTTCAGTCAGATGTGTTTCCCTACCATCCATCAGTGGGGCCAGCACTTATGACTTCATTGTGGTCTCTCTGCCTTTCTGGGTGCACTGATTGTGCTGTGCTTAATGGATCTGCACAGATAACAACTCCAGATGAGTTACTCTAAGTGCCTACAAGGGAGGTTAGCCAAGGGCATGTGTAATATAGCTTGGACTCTGCCTTGCTGGGGAGGGCTGTTGAACTTTGCATGCAAGGGAGGTAGTTGAAGTGGCAGCGAGTGCCTGGCAGAGTGTAGATGGGGATGCAGACAGCCCTACTGCTCTGATCGTGATTCTTCTGATGCTTGTGGGCCGGATTAAGGTAAGAAGATATCTGCACGGAAAGGAATGTTACTGATTTGAGTGATACTCTTAAATCAATGCCATAGGATAGCGTTGGGTGAGTTGTGCTGTTTCCAATTGAGTTTGAAAGGCAGGCGTTGATCTGTGTTCAAGAAAGCTTTCACTGCTCTGATTTGTGCAGTGACAGTTTAAAAGGCTGCCTGTATCCAAGACAAGCGTGCTGTGAGTGCCTGCTGGCCAAGAACTTCCAAAAATATATGGGGTGTCCCAGATGGCAGGGAAAAGCATTAGAGTCTGTATAGCAAAAGTGGGGTAAGCATTGGGGTCTGCCTAGCAAAGCTGCTCTGCAGACCATAGCAGCAGGTATGTATAGAGGAGAAAACACCAAGTTGAGCCTAAGCTGCAGCCACAAGAAACGAGGTGCAATGGGGAACAGGCCCGCAACTGCAGCACTCGCAGTGGTACAGGGCAGCTGCGCCGCGGGTCTCTGAGCACGGCCGGAGCAGCAGCCCCGGGGCCGGTGCCTGTAGCCCGAGTGCCCTCTGCTGACACCAGCGCTCGGCAGCGGCTGCGGGGAGCGCCGCAGGCCGGAGGCTCCGGAGCCGGGGATAACCGGAGGTTTTGGCATCCCCAGTGCGTGGTCTGCGAACGGGGCGGCCTTTGGAGCAGCGTACCAGAGCCTGGAGTTGCTGGGAAGGTGAAGGCGGCTGGGAACCTCCACTGCAGTCTTGGCATGAGACAAGCTCTTCCTCAATACACGAGGGAGGCTGACGCTGAGCCCAGAAGTGTACTTGTGGGCTTGCTTGGCTGTGTCTGCCCATTCTGTTCCTGCAGCATCTCTTCCTCACACACTAGTTCTGACCATGTCTGTCAGGTTCTGGTTTGTCTGGGTACCTCTGTTTTACACACAGGCGGCTGTGTAAGAAGCTCAGCTCTCTTGTGTAGCTGTCTTGGTAATTACGCTCTAGTTATGCTCTCAGTAGTTGTGCTTCTTCTAAAGCTTTCCAGCTTCCTTGAGACTTCCCAGTTGAGCTCACTATAGCTGTTCTCTAAAGTGCCTCCCCAGTAGGAAAGCATCTTTAGGCCCTGTTCTCCCTAATACGTAAGGAGACTGAGAAGGACAGGGCAGTAATTACCCCAAGGATGCCAGGAGGAACTAGCTGGATGGAAGGAGACGCAGGAATTGTCTTAGCTCAGTGCCAGTGCTGCTCACCCATGGACTTTATTTTTCCCTAAGATACCTGTATGATAAGGGACAGCAGTGAAGGAGGGGTGGGAATGGCTGTGTCTGAACTACAAAGGGAGGTGTATGCCCAGAGGATGTTTCTTCGCTAGCCCAGTGTTCTCCACTTCTTTGGAGGTTTACTACTCCTGGCATGGCTGTGGACCCAAATGCAAGGGTAGTTCACTGGCTTTCCAACCTATTTGTGACCATGTTCATCTCAGTTGTAGCTTTAGGCTAATGCTCCACTGACCTGGCTTTCAGGAAGTGGTGTTCCCAGCCCCTACAAGCTGTTTGATTTAAGGGAAATCAGTCTCCTAAACTATCCTCCCTTTTACAACTGGCTGGAACAGCTGTGCTGCAAGCAACAGGGAATTGTTAGATAGATTTTGTTCTCTTTTCTCCCCTGTTCCTCCCATTCCCAGTCTTGAATGCCTGATGGGGGAAGAAATTTCTCCATCTGTCCACAACCCCCCCAGATGGGTAAGAATAGATGCTTCACACAGAAAAATTCAATTAGACTTGACAAGAGATGTATGCTAGTGCTTCCTTGCCAGGGCCCCAGCTTGCTCTGGTCTGTTCCTCTGCAAGAGACTTGCTGTAAAAGCTACTATGGAGAACAAACCCCAACCACCCCTTTTAAGTGTAATGGCATTTATAGCCGGGACTAGCTGTGGTGGGCTTTGTAGAAAAGAAAAGCACAATGGGATCTTGTACAGCTGCAGCCACCAGGATGCACTTGGCACCCAGGACATGCTGAGAGCAGAAGGAACTGTGTGGAGTGCTGTGTGTAGGGCTTCTCTTAGTGGCACTCAGTATTAAAGCAGGCAGGGTAAGGGGTGTGTTCATGCTGGTGTCTTGGCCAGGAGTGAGGAGATCACACCTTAAACTCTCCCTCTAGCTCTCATCATCCAGCTGTTTTGAGGGCTGGTTTGAAGGACATTTCTAGTCTTTAGTGCAGCTCACTACTAAGCAGTGTCTGCACCAGAGGTGGCTGTGATGCACTTTGGTTTGATGTGCAGAGGACATAAAAGCAGGGGTGATGGAGGGGAAAGGCTTAAATTCTGGACTGGTTCTGGTCTCTCCTGAGTCAGAACCAAGGTTGAGCTCACAGCAGAGCTGCAGTTAGAGATAATCTGGAGGCCATTTGTCAGGGCTGGGCTGTGTAGGAGCCTTCCTGCACCTCCTCTGTGCCTTGCAGGAATTCCCACTGTGTCTGAAGTGCCCTTTGCCTGCTGCTGCTCTGCCCATCAAGTGCTTCTGACAGGTTCAGGCTGCTGGGTCAGGGAACAGAACAAGTACCTCTTTCAGGGAGACTCATGGTATTATCCAAGATACAATGACTCCTGGTTGTTGACATCAGTCCACCTAAATGAACAGAAGACACGTACTGAAGGACAGGACACAAACACCCAGCACACAAAGGAAGATCCACACACAATTGTGTCACTTTATTGTGTTTGCCTGGCCTGTGGCTTGGTGTGGCTGTGCTTTGGAAACATCCCAGTGCAGAAAGCCTGGGGAAGCAGAGCATGCAGTGACCAGCTCGCAAGCTTTCTGCTTTGGCTACAGTTAATAATAGTTAGACTGCACTTGTAATGGTGCACTTTGATGCAAAGTGGCATTCAAGTATGTATGTGCTGGCAGCCCAGGAAGGGAAGACAGATGGATGGATGCAAAAATGTAAGTGCCTTTCTCTTTAGGCAACACCAGCTCTATTAAGGGGATGCTCTTCTGAGAGGACTCACCAGCAGGAACAGGCTTGGTTCAGGGAAGCTTTAGGTGTCTGTTCAGGATGGTGGCTCACAGCCTTCAGTGATATCAAGAGGCACTAGTGGGAGTATGTATGAAGTGCTGTCTTGTCAGTGAGCATATGGAGTGGAGGCAGACGTGTACTTTTTGCAGACACTGCTAGTAGGCAGAAAGAACAGAGATTAAGTGGGGCTAACGACAGCTCTGTGTGAACAGTATCGCCTGCCTGCTGGGAGATGACCAGGGTGCTTGTTGCATGAAGCGTGCAGAAGCCAGGAAGGGGTAGATGAGTTTGAGTTTGTCCCTGGACCCCCTCTCCCCAGTTTGCTTCTAACTCATTTCCCTAAGGCCTTGGCATCTCTCCCCCAGTAATTACTGTTGCTTGCTCTGTCTGACTGAGCTAAACAAAGCACCAGGGTTGGACACCAGAGAGATTTCAGTTCCCAACACTTGATAAATGGATGCTGGGAACAGTAGAAAAGGATCCAATCCCAATTGCTTTGCATTTTCACAAAAAATTAAACTAACGGCACTTGGCAGCTGGAGCTCCTCTGTGGCCAACAATGACATCTATGGTTTATAAATGGGAGAAGCTAAGGTTCTCATGAAGCAGTTGGTGATGCTTCAGATGTGACAGTGCTCTGGCATGTTCTCAGACACAAGGACTAGGCTTTTCTTTCTTCCCTTTTTTCTACTCTACCTTCTAAAAAATACACCCAAAGTGCCCCTTAAAGTTAAGGGATGCCCAAGTCTGGGAAGCAGGCAGGGCGCTAGTGGCTTAAAAGCAAGATCTGCAGGACCTTTGGGGATCTCATAGCTGACAGAAGATCCGTGCAAGCGGCAAGGCTGTCTCTCCCGTTCACAAATCCATTCACATTCTTTGCACGTTCCCCTTGAGGAAGGGCAGATGGTGGCCCCTGGCATCTCACACGCGTGTTAATGCGCAGAAAGGCTGTGTGCTCCACAGCCTGGAAGCAGCACCATGCAGAAACCATCCAGAGGCCATGGGATGCCCTGAGGGAAGTCAGCTCCAGCATGCAGACCTCAGTTCTGCATGGCTATGGCTCCACTGTCACGCTGCTGTTGGTCACACGCACGCCGTACCATCCCTTCCAGAACAGCGTGTCCTGGCCACCGTGTTCAAAGCGGACAAAGCGGACCCCAGGCCCGTAGTTGGAAAAGGTGTGGGAGATCTTTGGGATGAGACACAAAATGGTTACTGGTAATGGTCAAACCACCATGAGCCTACCCTTCAGTGCCCAGAGCCTTCACCCCACCTGCCTGAGTAACACCTACCAGGTTGGGTAACAGTGAGGACATGTACAGTGGGAGTTACTAGAAAGAGCTTTGATCCCATTGTTTTCAGAGGCCATTGAACCTCTCCCAGTGTGAGGCATCTCCTTCATCTCACACTTGCAGTGGTGGCTCAGCAAGCTCCCAAGTTTTATGTAAGGTAGCCTCCCAGTATAATCCCTGTATTCAAACACAGGGCCATGGCTCCGCAGAACATGACAGATGCCTTCTCCTCTAGAAGAACTCTCCTGCTTCTCTCTGCTTGCAAACATTCCCAACTCCTGCAGGTTGGGTGTTACGTGCTGAGCCCAGAATGTAACTCACCTCTGTCCAGTTGGCGTCATTGTCCTGTGGGATGGCAATGGTCTCACTTTTGTACTCAGCCAGAACATCCTCGTTCTCTGACAGCAGCTTCACACAGAGCTCATAGAGGCAGCCAGCATCACTGCGCCCTGCATACCTGTAAAGGAGACCTGCACTGCAAAAGGGCCAGAGCACGCAACCACATCTTGCTAAATGCAGGCTCCATCTCCTCAAGGTACTGGAGCTTTGGTATGAGGTGGAAATCTGCAATGGGTCCTACCCCAACCTACCACCTCCTCTCATTCACAAGAACCTGGTCTTTAGAGGTGACATGCACCAATTTGAAGTTAGTGTCCCACGTCTAGGGGATCCCGGGAGCTGAGGTGTTAAGGTCCAGGGCAAGTATATGCCCTTCCTTCTCTTTCTTGCCTCTCTGTCTGACTTCTGAGGCATCCTTGCTACTTACCAGTCTCTTACCACAACTTTAGGCTGGGTTGTGTCCATCAGCTCTTCCCAGTAGCCCTCAGCCCTCAGGTCAATGACCTGAGCCTTTCGACACCACCTGAAACACAAGATGTTAATGGGTATCACAGGCTCTCCTGGGACTGGGTCAACCAAAAATGTCCCCTTCCCTGAATAAGAGACGAAATCATCCTTACTCATAAGATGTAACGAAGTACTTATGGACTTCTTCACTAGGGAATTCTTTTCCAAAGTCTCCAGGAAGCTCTTCAATTTTCCAGCCATCACCTCCATTCTCTACCTCTCCCCAGTGCTGTAAGTCTTCTGCAAATGGCAAAAAAGAGACTTGGATGAGTCTTAGTTTCTGTGGGCCTGGGGAACCTGACCACCTCTCCTGGGACCTTTTTCTGGCTTGTGAAAGGAATGCTGTGGAACAGGTTGCCCAGAGAAGCTGAGCCTGCCCCATCCCTGGCAGTGTTCAAGGACAGGTTAGACGGGGCTTGGGGCAACCTGCTGTAGTGGAAGGATGAGCTTTAAGGTCCTTTCCAACCCAAACCAGTCTATGATTGTATGAGTTTGTATGTAGACTAGAGATGTTTGTTAAGTAGGGGTCAGGCAAATACCTTTAGTGTGGCTGAACTGAATATTAACAGACTTTAACATTCCCCACCAAAATGGCCATGTACAATGGCTGTGTGGGTATATTTAAGTACTTTAAGTATTTAAGTACTCCAGAGAGATTATTTAGGTGTTCTGAATTGTGTTTCAGTACTTCCAGTTTTATAACACAAGCACAGCCTGGGGAGGGATGCTGACTGCTGGATTTCTAAGCTGTCTAAATTGCTAAGTGGTATTTCTAGAAGCAGTATTAAACACTGGACTCCTCTGGTCTCAGCCAGAGGGAACCTGGCTATTGGAAAAGCTTCCAGAAAGATAATCTTTAAACAGAATGGAGCAGCTGTGTTGATATTGCTTTGGTCTGCGATGTGTGAAATGTGTTTATTGCTGCTTTTGTCGAGGCCTGGTTACTGCTGCTTATTGCTGAGCATCGTGTAGATCTGGCAAGCAAAGTTCATAGATTATCATCATAGTGGCACCTGGGGGGTGTGCACAGCTCTGACAGGCTGCAGGAAGGAGAATACAGACAAGGTTTGCCTGAGCTGCTTCAAGGAAGGAAGCCTGAAGTGCCTGGTGAGCTATGGGTAGACCAGCTCCTGAGCAGGGAAGGGCTTCATTTTTTCTGTCCTAGTTTAGCAAGAAGCAGTCTAGAAATGCAGATGTCCCTGTCGATACTGCATTGGACAGGGGCTCTGTCCCCTCCCGGTACTGGACTAGACAGGGGCTCTGTCTCCCCTGTTACTGCACTGGACAGGGATTGCAAAGGACATTTCTGTATGATTTGGATCCCTGCAGGGGCTTATATAAAGTTGATGTCAAGTAGAGCCCTTTGCAAAGGCTGATTATCAAATGTCTTCATGCCCACTAAATGACTTGGCTGCATTAAGTGATTTGACTCTTGGGCAAGAAGAAAATGCTACAACCTGGTAGCAACTAAGGTCTTTTTTCCAAAGACTGGAGATGCCCAGTTCCAGTGACCGGGCACCTCTGTGACATCCTGGGGCTTGTTATGCCCGTCTCTCACCTTCACCACATGGGTTCTTGATGAGGTTCTTCCTTTTCTTACTCAGGAAGTAGAAGTTTTGCCAGTTCTCTGCATTCTCCTGTGACTCTGCTCCAGTGAGGCCTTCCTGCTGACACTTCAGGATCCAAAGGGCAGCTCCATCAACCAGGTTCTTCCACTGGCAGCAGACCAAGCGGCAGGCCAGCACCAGATCCACCGCAGGTATGGAAGCCAGGATCCTGATCAGGACTGCTTCAGGGAGGGACTCCATCCTTGGGCCAGGCTGGATAAAGCCTTCTGAGAAAGAAGGGAGAAAAGAGCAGTGACACAGACTTCAGATAGAAGGTCCCATACACACAGTGATGTCAAATGCTGATGCAGTAGGAAAAAAGGGAAAATCAGCATGTTATCTGAAAGCATGATTTTGGGGGCATAAATTGCTTCCAAACTTTAAGGCCTCCTGACTCCTATTAAGCTAATGCCCTGAAGCACATGAGTAGATTAACGTTCTCTGTTTGAAGTGAAAGCCATTGGTTAAATCCATCCACAAAATGCAAGTAGTTGACAGCTGCAGTTTGGACGGTTCCCAGCCTGGAATCTGTCCTTCCAGAAATCTCTGCTGCTGCAAAACCCAGCTTTAGCAATGACTTCCTCTGCAGAGGGAGGCATCTGGGTGGCTTTTCTGCCTTTAAGAATATCACAAATGATGAATGCTGCAGAGCAGCACCTGAATATCAGTGGTGAGCATCCTGCCAACCCCATTTGCAATGGCTCATTCTATATCTGAAAGGGGCTGGCACTTAATCTCCTTTGTCATGAACCTATATAAAGTATGGATCAGAGCAGAACAGAAAATTACTCAGTTGATATTCTCTAGTATTCATTTTTTCTATGGCCTTATGACCTTGAGCAATTAAGTCACAAGTGTGTGCTTTAACTGCACGCACTGATTCTGCACTCTGACTCCCAGCTGCTCTCTGCTGCCCTGAGTTCCTGGGCTGGGTGCTGCAGGAGTAAGGACAGGTGAGTGTGCAGATTGAGAGCCTGTGTCATTCAGTGCCCTGTGACACTGCTTTTAGCTCAGCTGAGCCCTGATGCTGGGAAGCTGCCCACACTGCAGCAAACTGCACAGATGCAGCCAAACTCCTTACTAAGCCTAGGAGAGCACTAGGGACAAAGCAGGTGAAATATCTTCACATGATATGTGATGAAACAGTGCCAGATCAGGCCAGGAAGGGAAGAAACAGGAGTCACCACTGTAACAGCATCCTAAATCTAGACATTCTGGATGCAAAGCTATCGTGTGTCCTCTCTCTGCACTGCAGACAGCAGAAAGGAACTGTCATTTAATATCCCCTGGCTGCTATGGGGTAGCATTGGGGATTTCCCATTTCCTTTCCCCTTTCCAACCCTCAACCACAGTCCTGAAGACTATGATCTGTAAAATAGAGAGGGATGGCACTGCTTTCATTGCACAGGCCTGGTGCTGGAGCACGGATGGAAGCAAAGATTCCCAGCGCTCCGGCAACGGGTGACAGTCCCTTTCCCACCCCGATTCACGTGGTCCTAAACCCAGGCCTCCCTCCCGAGTCGCTTCCATCCCCTG
>JANHGB010044319.1:3087-26127 GCA_026283785.1 Coracopsis vasa
CACAGCTTCTCTGGGCACCCTGTGCCAGCGCCTCAGCACCCTCACAGGGAAGAGCTTCTCCCTAAGAGCTCATCTCAATCTCCCCTCTGGCAGGTTAAAGCCATTCCCCCTTGTACTATCACTACACACCCTCACAGGGAAGGATTTTTCCTAATACCTAATCCTTACTATCTTACAAAATGCTTTTTGTCCTTACTCCTTTGGAAAAGAACCTGAAGCCCTAAAAAACCCCTGTGTGTCCACGTGTCATCCCCTGGACTGCAAAGGCATTGGGAGCACTGGTTTCACATCTGCCAGCAAAACATCTCATTCTTTCTGCTGATTGTTGTATCTGATCACTCCTCCAGCTGTGCTAAGAAATTTGGTATTGTGGTCTGGCGATGCAGAGCACTGTGAATCCTTTATTCCCTAATGGAATCTTCTAGCAAATAGCTTTGAACTCAGATTCTTGTCTCTACAATAGATAGGCTTCCGCCTAACTGGCACTTCACAATTAACAGCATTATCTTGTTAAACCTGAAGAGGTGCAGGAAGGCTCAGCCATCGTTGTAAAGCATTTTATTGCTTAGAAAGTGTTTACAATAGGCTACACAAGTGGTAAATGAAGCCCGGTGCTGCATTCAGATGTCTGATTAGCTCAGACATGTGAAAATGCCAATAATTCAGGGTCTGACGATTCTGGATGCCATTTCTTAAGCAGTAGCCTCAAAGCACCTGAGGTATTTAGAGGAAAAGGAAGGGGAGGGGAACAGAGAGGAAAAGAAAAGGGAAAAAGAAAAGAAAAAGGAAGGGAAAAGAAAACGGAAAGGGAAAAGGAAAGAGAAAGGGAAAAGGAAAGAGAAAGGCAAAGAGAAAAGGAAAGGGAAAGAGAAAGGGAAAAGAAAAGAGAAAGGGAAAGGAAAAAGGAAAGGGAAAAGGAGAGGGAAAGAAAAAGTACTTGGCGTGAAATGGAAAGCTCATTAGAATCAAAAGACAATAGCTCCTATTCATGTAGACGCAGGTGTAAGTGTCCTCAATGAAGACATACTTCACTTTCACCCAGGAGCAAGGTTGCGAGAGTGACTGCAATGGAGTATTCAGTGTTTTCAGGAGAGAGAAACCTCTGTTGTTTCCCTTCAGGAGCAATGAATGTGTTCAAGTTATGTCAGCCACTGTTTTAAATGCTTGCTTTTCGCACACACAGGTGTCTTCGTCTCTGTGTAAGCTTTTATCTGTCAGCTCCTGTAGTGTGTAAGCAACGTTAGTTGGGAAGAAAACAACAGTTTGCATGTTTTCTGTGACTTGCTTTGTAAATGTAGCTTTTCTGTAGCCAGGCTGGAAGTCCTTGCTGTCCTCAGCTACCCTGCATGACTGCAGCCCTACATCTGCCTGAAAGCCAGAGGGACTAGCACAGGAGCCACAGGCTACAATACAAAGCATGTAGAAAGATGGTGACCTCCTGGGGAAACATTCCACTCTGTAAGGCTTTCAGGAGAGAAGTGTCTGTAATAGCAATTTAGTCCTGCTCAATGAACTTATCAACTGCGAATGTCAAGGAGAGGTCATAAAATTGTACAACAGGCTCATTACTCACTACCTAGGTTTCAAAAATAGATTTAATAACTTATAAATAAGGCAATAAATGGTGGGTAAAATAACCCAAAATACATGATGGACACCAAGTTGGACATGAGCTAGCAATGTGCCCTTGTGGCAATGAAGGCCACCAGCATCCTAGACTGCATTTGGAGGTTGCTGGTCAAGGGGAGTGGTCCTTCCTCTCTGCTCAGTACTGGTGAGAAACATCTCTAATGCTGGGAGCAGTGATGGGCTCCTCAGTAAAGGAGAGACACAGACAACTCTGTGGAGTTGAAGCCAGATGATATGGTTAAGACCTAAAGTATATTGTGGGGTTTGGTAACGAAGACTAAAAATACTGCAGCTATTTCTTTTAGACATGTATCAGACTTTCCATTATATACACTCTTATAAAATCTTATTATTGAAAAGGTCTGTTTGAACTCCAGAAACAGGTAAAACCTAATGCACAAACTGATGAGTTGGATCCTGTATCATGCTTGCTGGAAACTAGATGAAAAGAGTCCCATCTGATTCCATATCTCTAAAAATGCCTATGGACAGTTAAAGGCATTCCAGTGTCTTATTTGTCCCATCCATACTCCGGTCCAGCTTTCAAGCTAAATTGAAATTAGACTATGTGGAGGTGACTGAAGTGACAAAAGTGGTTACTGGTGGCTAAAAGTAACCAGGAGTGGAGGATCTAAAGGAACATTCTGACTTAGGCAACCTGTAGGCCACGTATTCAAGGACACTTAAGGTATCTACATTAACCTGGTCTCATTTCAAGGCTTGCTCATCACATACCTCTAGCCAGATTAATACCTTTTCTATATTTCAGCTGTCTGTGTATTTAATGAGTGCCTCTTTTCTAGATGGAGAAATAAACCAATGTGTCCAGTCTATTGTCATCCGAATAAATAACCTCTCTTTTAACTCTGGCTGTACACAGACATTCAACATACTGTGCAGGGAGATGAGTTTCCAGTGAGATAAAGCAGCAGCCAACATGGACTTATCAGAAACCAATCATGTCAAGCTAATATTAGTTTTACTTTTTACTGTGATTTGTGGCCAGGGATATGAAGGAACATGACCTCAGCAAGGTTTTCAGTGGCTTCTGGGAAAATAATGTGAAACTAAGTTGAGAAGCATGTTCTTAATGAACCTCTATGGAGTAGATGCCATAATAGCTGACTAAACATAAAAGGTAACTAAATATCAGAAGGATGAACTGATGTAGTTCTGCTTTTAGTCTTTTTTCTTTTACAGGTGGAAAGGAATTTGCTTATTAAATTTGCAGATGATATGAAGCTTGGATGACCAGGAATCTGTTAGAGGGTGGGATTAGAATTTCAAATGTTCTTGGCAAATTGGAGAAATAGACTGAAAAAAAATTGATTAAATGGAGAAAAATGCCACATATTGAACTGAAACAGAGATATCAAAAAGCAGTGTATTTATTGAGGACCCATTGGACAGGTAGCATTTCTTTGAAAAAGCAATAAGGAATGACAGAGGATCATAAACTTTACATGAACCAGAACAGAAAAAGATGATGCAAGTTTCTGTGAAGAAGAGTGGATGACTGGGAATAATCCATTCACTCAACTCTATACTGGCAAGATCTCTTCCCAGAAACATATCCCGCATTGTATTCCAGATTTGAGGATGATCAAGGTCAACTGGAGACAGCACAAGATGCTAGAATAACAGTAATTAAAGGCAAAGCAAGTTTTATAGGGAAACATAAAGGATATGGCATTGTTTATCTTGAAGAGTAAAATCAAGAGAACACATAGGAAGAGCTTTGTCATAAAGAGCTGTTGCAGAAACAAAGGGGATTGTCTTCATGTGCCTCCTGGTCAGGAAAGAAACGATTGGCATAAAAGGCAGTAAGAAAGACCTAATGAAACAGATCTTCTGGGGAAAAAGTGAAATATCGGTGACAGGGTGTTAAGAATAGCAGACAAGGTATCAGACTAGTCCATACTGCACTGGGAGAGCATGAGATGCAAGAAGGTTTCTTGGAATCTCTTCTCACCCTATATTACTACAGTTCCATTACGGGTTGTAAAGATCTAGTCAAAGAGTTCATTCCTTATTGAAGGCTTATCTGGAAACTAAAGATGAGAGAAGTTATCAGCAGTTGCTTATCTAATGGTTTTATTACAGTGAGAAAGTTGTTTTCCAGCCCAAAGAGTAGGTACTAACCACAATGGTAGCAGTCATCCTGCCATTGATCACTCTTACTTTGCAGCACGATGCATTTAAGACTGAATGCATCAGGTCTTCCAGCATTCTCACTTCTCAGGGGAAGGAAATGTGCAACTATAACTCCACCTCCCGCATTTATAAGGCCACTTATTTCATCTTTCCATGTACTCACACTGGACTTTGTTGTTGGGGTTGTGGTCACAGAGGAAGAGTCTGGTTTTCATGTGGTCTGTGCTAATGTCCTGAAAGGCTTCATGCTGGATGGAGGTGGAGTAGGGGCTGTGAGGTTCCAGCAGTTCCCAGGAGCACACCACTGATGTTGGTGCACCAGCGGTGGTTTGCTCCTGTCTGGACATGCTCTTCACCTTTGCAGATAACTCTGATTTGCAGGCTCAGCACAAGGGGAGCAGTTTCCCATTATCGTGCTCGTCTTGCATCTGGAATTTTAAGTGAACTACATAACAGACTCTTCTGCTTTCTTAAGCATTTTTCTCCTCCTTTCTTTAATGCTGCTGAGATTTCCTGTGAATGCTGTGAGCTGTAATTATCATCTGCAGATCAGTGGCTGTGCTCAGCTCTGGTTCTTAAAGGGATTTTGTTTTTTTCTGTGAATTTCAGATGACCAAGAGCAAAATTATAATCACCTGATACTAAACAGTGCCACCCAGACACCTACACATGGTAAGAGAAAACAAAGAGCAAAATTACACATGTTGTAACTTTCCTCTGCCAGCCTTTACTGGTATCGAAGAATGTTTAATGTTAATAGAAATGTTCCTATGGCAATGATGCATGAATGATGGTTTCCATTAACATTAAATATAGGACCATATTTTAAAATAGTGCTCACAATGAAATATGGCTCTGTCTTTTATAACTTTACCTATCACCCTTGTGTTTCCCCATGTCTGAGTGCTCCTTTCTCCCTTCCACATCAGGAAGGTGCTGTCAGATTTAAGCAACCAAGACCATAAAAATGACAACCAACAATAAAAAGCCCATCTTGTCAGCCAAACTGCTCAACTTATAGTGCTTGTGCATATTTCTAAGAGAAGTTAGAAGGACAGTGAACAGGGGGCAAGGGCTCCTAAGATGACATGATTTGGGCATAACAGTATGAGGCCAGAATTTGAGCTCACAGCTAAATCCAAGCTGTCCAGTCCATACATGCATGGGTCTGTTTGGGATAATCTGCCAAAGCCCCTGATTCACTGAGCCATGTCTCTCCAGTTTCTAGTATGCAGGATAGGTAAAGACCATGAAGAGATACAGGACTCCCCCTGCCTACTTTCATAAAGAGAAGTGCCTCCTTCTCAACCAGTTCCAGTGGTTGCTCTCACACCCTTCCGAATTCCCTTTATTCTATTGTGGACACGACATTTCTCTGAACCTGGGAACTTAAAGAATCCCAGAGCAGCTTTCATGTCCCTACACCCACCACGGATCTATCCCCATAGCCTCAGAAGTGACACCTCAGGGGATGTCTGGAGCATCCTGTCACCACCATATGGCCTGTTTGGTCATCCCTCTAAAGGATGAGAACAGCCCTTCCAGAGCTCTTCCAAAGCCTCTCCGGGTTTGGTCTTCATACCCAAACAGCTTCATGTGTGTTAATACCCCTTCTGACAGTGCTCCTGCTGAGCTCTGGAAAACCACTCTTGTTATATGCCTTAGCTCTGCACATGGTTCAGCACATTTATTGGCACCTTTCTGTCCAGCCCTCCTGATCTAATAAACTTGGGGATGTCCCATGTAATCCTTTAGCCAGTTTCAAGGGTTCAGATGCTATTCAAAGATGCTACTCGTTTTCCCCTTTGTTTCCACTCTCTCATCCCAGCCTGGAGATGTTCCATCGCTTCTTCCATGGCCAGAAACCCCCCTCCTCTCTGCTCAGTCCTGTCCTCCAGCCCTTCTGCTCCTCTGCCCTTGCTCCCTCCTTCTTTTGATGTCAATGGCCCACTATTAGCTGTTGAGTGTGGGCAGCAAGTCCCTCCCTGCGTCACAGCAATCACAAACCACACACTCAAATCACCTGCAGCTTCCTGCCTCCATCCAAATCCAGACTTGTCACTGCCACCCACATCAGTGATTCCCCCTGTCTCTGTGCAATCAGTCCAACCCCAGGTCCTCTCTGCTTTCTTTCCTCTTCTGCTGCTACCTTGTTTCGGTCTTGTCTTTGTTCTTCCCTGTGTCCTTTACCCTCTTAATATGATATATTCCTCCAGGATTTGTAGCTGGAACCTTCCTTCCTTCAGCTGAGGAACCAGTAAGGGATGGGTAAATCTCATCTTGATACACACTTCTTGCAGCTCTGAATCACTGTGTCTGTTACTATATTTTTCTGGTATTTGTTTTTAATACTGAAACTTCATCTTGATTTTTATTCTGGAATCGGTTGTGTACTTGTATGGGATTTTCCATGTTTCTTTGCTGCAAAAAAAGGGTGGAAGAACAACTGCCCTTGAAAAGGTCACCTAAAACCTTTGGAGTTTCTCCTTCCTAGAGGATGGGTCAGGCAGCTCCTGAGCCTGCAAGTTACTTTCAGTTGTACGACTACAGTACTAGGGGTTGGGGTTTTTCCCATGTCCCCCAAAACTCAGAAGAAACAACGTCAGCTTTAAACCTGGCACTAACACAGGAGGATTTATTGAACCTGAACTGACAGATTCAGATGCTCTTCAGACTACTGATTTTAAAAAGAAGAAGAAGAGCAAAACGTGGCATAATAGGGTTAAATTTATTGTCTTCTCTCTGGTCTTACTACTTGTTCTTCAATCTAGCACACTCTGGGTTTTGAGAGCTGCCCCAGCAGAGCCAAATGAGTCCTGTTTGCCCGTGTCTCTGCCCAGAAATTTTAATGCAGCTCCATCATCAGGTCCCTATTGCATTCGGTAACATGAAGTGATAAGTGCTAAACCAGACAACTTCCCCCTGGCCCTGACAAATCCTTTTCTTTTTTATGTACTTGAAAGACAAAAATCAAAGCACATCTACAGAGATCTCGGATTAGAAACTTTCACCTCTTTTCTGCACTCATTTCTTGCATTTACTGTATCTTAATGGTTTGGTTGTACAAAGTGACTTGAATGATCTGACTACAAATAACTGTATGATTCAGAGTTAGACTTTATTCTTGGGTGATATTTTATTCCTAATTTATCCATATGGTCATAGATACTTCTGTTTATGATACTCATGTGTGCTGGTGCTGGTGATCCACTGCTTGGTGAGTGTAAAAATGTTATTTGGACTTTTCAAATAAGTCATCAAAAGACTGCAGTGTTCATAATTGCTGTTCAGATCCTGACACAGTTCAGCACCAGGTTTAATACTGTTCCCTTCCTGGGTAGGACACGGGGTACATTTCCTTGTGATGATGTAGATTTGTAGGTGGACAGAAGCTGTCTTTCTGAGCACTATGTTCATGAGCTCTGTCCCTTAGCCTGTCTCTAGCACTCACCATGCAGTGACACACCTGAAAGGAGCAGTGTGATGCTCAAGACATGCCCTGTGTTGCACATGACTTGTGTTCAGTTCACTCTTAACTGAAGTTAAACAACCAAAGGTTCTCAGGCTATCAGTGCATAGCAATCAGGGCATCTACCATCATAGGGACTTTACAGGTTTCTTACCTTCTCCTGTAATTCCCATTACAATGAGTCTAGAAACTCTTACAACCCTGGGACTGAGCATTGTGGCAGACATAGGACCCTGCAGGACACCTCCTTGTCGAGGAAGGATGAAAGCCAAGTCCCATGTGCTCCTCTTTCCCCTTCTTGTACTGGCTGGTCCTATGCAAAAGTAAAGCAAATGGCACCAACCCATTTGTTTCCCCAAAGATCTTGGGAATCATGGTGGTACCATAGTGTGGGGAGTGATGCAGATGTGCAGTGGGGCAGCCATTCACAGTGGGTTATGCATGTGAGATCACTGATGTGATTACACTGAACTCTTCCAATACAGGAAGGAATAACTACTAATTAATGGTGGCATCACATATAATCTATTCTGTCAGGCTGCTATCATTTAATTAGCATAGTGCTGTTTGCAGCACAGCTAGCACAGAGGGAAGGTCTGCCTTCTCCCCTCCTGGCTGGCACAGAGGGTTTGCAGAGGGGTGAAGCATGTGCCTGTCCTGGGTTTGGAAAATGGGATATGTTGGGGAAGACAATTTCCAATGGAGATGAAGAGAAATGACCACAGGCAAATGAGTCCTTCAACCCATGGTCTGCAATACCAGGACTGCATTTCCACTATTGTTGAGGGCTCTGAATTAGGCAGCCTGACTCTGAAATTCCCACATCTGAAAGAGGTCTGTCAACCCTCTTCTGGTGTCACTCTATTCATGTACCTATTTCACCTCTAGGACACTGAATATCCCATTATAGGGGTATCCACAGGCCTTTAGAAGCGTCAGCCTGAGCTCTGCATTCAGTGGCAGACTTCAGACCTCAGCCCCTCTGAGTTCACAAGGTTGATGTGGGCTTCCTGAGCTCTAGACTTTTGTTCCCCAGCAGCTGCAGATTCCAGCTGCAAATGAAGAACTCAACAGCATGAAATGTAGTGATTTTGTGTGTAAAAGGTGAATGTGAGTGCTCGAGTACTGGTTTCTAAGCACAGTAGGTTTTACATATGAAAGCAGGTAAATCCTTTGATACACTGGTTTCTTTCATTTAGATATTCAGTCTTTAGACAAATAAAGCACATAAATTTATTTTCCTATTAAAAAAAAACCCAAAAAATTAAAATGTGAAAAAAGCCAAGGGCACAACCCAGAACTGAGGCAATGAAGCACCGGCTATAACAGGAATATATATTGACTGCCTGGGCTCAGGTTCTGTAAAGCTTATTGCTTTATTTTTTACGGCTACTGGAGTTAAATCTCATCCTCTTTAGTGCATATTTAATTATGGTAACCAAGAGAGTCTTGTATAAACATTTTTTACATCTAGATAAATCACAAGCACATTGCTAAATAATCTAGTTAGCAGGGAGTTCATATCATAATTTTTATGTCAGTTCCTTGCATTTGATAATCATCTGAGAAATACCACCATAAGCAACAAATCGCTTCACTTCAAGGTTTTAATTTGGCCAAGTATTTTTCCATAGCTGATGTCTGGGTTTGCTCTGAGGCAATGTTACAGCTGTACCTGTGTGAACTTTAATCACATTCCTATATATTCATGTATGTGAATCCTTCTGCTTCTCTTAATCTGTTTCTCTCCTTTCTCTTTTCTCTCCCCATCTCTCTTCTCCTTTATCTCTTTTCTTTCTTACTTCCTTCTTTCTCTTTTCTTCATCTCAAAATCCAGGGCATCTTCCTTCCTGCACAGTAACATGGCTTTTGGGGATATATTGCTGAAATAATTCCTGCATCAATTTTCTAACATCAGACCAGAAGCTTCAATTTGGGACAATCCCAGAGGATAGGAAAATGATTCCCTACCCTGTCACATTTCCTCCAGCAATTTGTTAAGAGTTTTGTGTCTATTGTGTTTAAGACACTGTTTACAAAATCAGAACAATTAAGGACTGTTTAAATTAGATCTATCCCCAGTAGAAATATATGTGAGGAAATTAGAAGATAATCAGATCTCTAGAATATAACCTACAGAACAAATAGACACATTATGTACAGTGCTCCTTCTGCAAAGCAGCCGGGCTTTAATGAAACCTGGAAGAGAGATGAACCCAGTAATCTGCCAGGACAGGACAACATGGTCAAAGCTGCCTTTGTGATGAGGATACCAGGTCAGATTTGGCTGCTCTGCAAAGCAAAGTACAGAGATTGTTGTGTATTTTGGGGCTGTATTACAACATTGGAGCAAAGTCATCAGTGAATCAGGATCACCATTCACCTGTCTTGACCTGAGAAGTTGCAAACTATGTCCTACAGTGCAGAGCCAACCTCTGTGGAGGGGATGTATTGGTTTGTTGGGGCTATGGTTGCACTTAAGTGATGGGACTGGTCTCTGATGACATGTGTGATGATCTTCCTTTAGTCTGTGATGTAGGGGAGAGAGAACAGCCTGGGGCTGAGAACGGATAAAGGACTTCAATGGTGACTTCCTTTAAAGTGCTCAGTGCTTAAGCAACCGGTGTTTGCTTTCTAGACTAAATAAATTGTGGGTCTGGATAGAGAAATCATTCTTTTCATGGTCTCAGAATGGCAGCGCTAACACAGCCTCCCAGCTTGAGGTGCAGCTCAGCTGCTGAGTGTGGAGGCCTTAACTTGCAGATGAATCCTGTTATGCCACCCGGGACATGGCCCATATTCCACCCAGTGAGTGACTATTGCAAATAAAACACTGAGGCTGGTGGAGTAAAACCGTGATGTCTCCATCCTCACCAGTGGGAGAAGCCTGAGGAGCTTCTCTCTGTGACAATGCAGTTGTTTAAGCAAAGGACCAACATGAGCTGAATAGCTCTGACACTGGCCTCGTATTCCTCTTACAGAAGCAGATGATCTCAGACCATAAGCAAAGGGAAGCAGTGTCTTCATTCCTAGTGAATGTGAGACCACTGAAGAAGACCAGAAGTTCTGGAGGCAAAATCACAGCGTCGTAAAAGCCAGAGCATGTAAAACTGCTGAGGCAGAGCAGGGCATTGCCCTCTGCACTGCTGGAGGTGCTCTCAGTGTGGGGATGACTGTGACTATGGCAGAAGGTTGTGGTGCTCCCTGCACTGTCTTCAGCCTGTGTCGGGGCTCGTGCCTCACCCTAGTCCCAAAGGACTGAGACAGATTCATTTCTCTCAGGGGCTAGAGCTAGTTGTTGGTTATTCCCCTTGCTCGTCTGCTGCCGGAACCAAACATACTGATGCATTTTCCTTTCTGAATGAGCTTCCCTTCCATGCAACACCAAGCCTTGAGCATGAGGCACTCTCAGAGGTGGAAGGAGTTAACAGGCTGACAGTTTTCAATTGCACAGCCTCAAATTCAATGAGTCCCAATCCTCAAAAGAATGAGTCCTAGTCCCAGTTCTCCACAGTCCTACATCCTGGCTGCTCTGGTGCCAGAGCCATGTGTTGCTGTTTTCTGCATCCCCATGAAAAGGCAACAAACTCAAGGGAAAATTAATATGGCTTTTGCTGCGATTGCCAAGTGCAATTCTACTTTCTGTAGTTTTTCCTTTCATTCTAATTGGCAACATTATTCCTCTCGCCCTCTGTTGCAGTGTGTAACACAGTTCAGTTAAGCACCTTGTGTACAGAAGCATCTTCATGTTAATAGCCCCTGGCTAATATGATGCAGGTCTATTATTATGCTGTGTGTATATATTGTAGCATTTAAGGGCATCATCTTGCAATGTGCTGGTGTACCTCATCCTCCCTGCATCTTATCCCTTCAGTTCTCAGCCATGAGCCCTGAAAGACCTGATCCTAGCACCATCCTGATATGCAAAGTTTTATCACTGCCTGAATTTAGAATCCCACATCTCCAGCTCCTATAAATGAGGGCAGCTACTCACTGGAGAGCTGCTGATTTACACCATGGAGGATCTGACCTGGAAATGTATAAACCTCTTTGAGGTTCTTCATGGCAGATGCAGAAGATTGTTAATAGCAGTGTTTGTAACATAAAAAGAGAAGTGTGAAAACACAGATCGTTCCCCCCGCAAACACAGAAGATGTATGTTACAAACTGTAATCGGAGTCTGTTCGCATCCCTTCTTTGCATGCTGTAACAGGATGTCACTTCCAGGATGGCTCAGGAGGTGCTAAGCCTTGGCACAGAAGGCAACCAAACGTCATCAGCTACCACCAGATTTTCCTGAGGAGCACAGTCCTGTGCAAGAGCTTGCATCAGAATCAGAGACTTTGTGTCTGAGCCTTCAAGGGGCTGAGCAGCAGGCAGTGCTGGGGGAGCAGTGCGTGCTTTGACAGAGGACTGAAGCGATGCTGAGCTGAAGCTGAGCAGCAGAAGGCTTGGTTGTATCAGCTTCTCCTAGGTGACATTGTTTGCTTTCTCTGGGTGAATGTTTGAAAAGGCATCTGTTGAAATGTCTTGCAGAATTCACACAACATATGTGCAGGCTCCTATGCGGATATGGAGCACATCCCTTTTGCCACTTGAGCTTGGTTTAAAACTTTGCCATAAATTCACTTTGTTGGTGGGTTTGGGTTTTTTTTTGTCTTGGGTAGCATCTGTTCCTGTCCTTGTACATGAAAGGTGCTGCACCTCATGTAAACACAGCTTGAAACAGGAATTCCTTCCCACAACAGGAACAGAGCAAGACATTTGGAGAGGACTTCAGGTCTGATGTCCACTACACAAGTGTCCAGCTTTAGAGATCCTGAAACTGCTTCTGAGCCCTGTGCTTGCAGGAGGTTTATGAAAGACTGACAGTGAAATGAGGCTCTCCTTCAACTTAGAGTGGCTTCCTAGGTCAGACAGCAACTGAGTGCATGCATACAGCAGAGGAGTGAATCCGTACGTCCACTCAGCTGTAACTGCAATCCCCAGTGCATAGAGGGATCTGCAGACCCTGACCTCCATGGGGATGACATGCCCATTGCAGGCTGTATATCCATTTCAGGATACAAGATGTATCAGGAAACATGTTCCTCTGGTAGTCCATCAGTGCAAGCAGTGCAGAAAGAGCGCAAAGCTCTGACGCTCTGCTCCAGGGCAGCACTTTCTGAAGTGGATGGAGACCATCTGAGCTGGGTCTACTGGTTCCTATGGAAATACAACAGGGTTTGGAGTTCTAGCTTAGGAAACAGAAGAAATGCAAAGTTCATGCTTGGTACGTGTCCAAGAAGAGAGATTAGATCTGCAAAGGAGGAGTTTCTCCACAGAGATGCCTGCTCCATTCCTGAGCATATAGTGCCAACACTGTGCAGCCTAATGAGTTCTGGGCAGTGCTGTGCCATGATAGCAGCCCCACCAGTGTCTGGAGCAACACGGCACTGGGGTCAGAGTGCTCTGAAGCCACTGATGCTCAGTGGATGAGGGAATGCTGCAGAGCTGAGCTCTCCTCTGCTGAATTAATCACAGAGACACTGGTAGAATTTTAAGATGTTGCATTGGCTGTAAAGGGATGCGGCTGCTTCGAGGCTGTAGCACAGAGAACTCGGAAAACAGGAGGAATGACACTGCTGGGTGATGCTCCCAACTCTGGTGTACGTGCTATGTGCTGGGTGAGCTTCATTTCCTTCATTTCCCTCTCCAAAGAGCTTGGCAAATTGTGCCCAGAATGCATGATGTAGCAGAGAGGCATGAAGTGGCACATGGCTGCAGGATGGTGGTGAGGAAGATGTGCACCAATACTGCCTTTCAAAAGTAATCCCTGTAACCATGGGATGTTTTCCATTTTCCAGTAGTCATCTCCCATTGCCCAGAATACAGAGCTGGGCTGGAATGAGTGGAATGCTGGATAACAGCAGTGAACAACCTCAGCTGCCTCGCAGGGAATGTGAAGATCTTTTTATTTACACCCTGTTCATTAATTATGTCCTGCACCTTCTATAGGAGCCAACAAACACCACAAACAGAAAGGAGAAATGCCTGAGAAAAGCATGACTCAAACCCACTGCAGGGGTGAAGAACTACTGCAAATCTTCTGCTGCACTGGTCCCAGAATACAAATTGCAGAAGATATTTCTCCTTACTGGAGTCTCTCGGTTCCCTGATCTTGCCCTCAAACTACATTATGCAAAAGTCATCTGAAATGATCTTTGGTCATTTCAGTTTATCCCTTATTTTCCTGAATGATGGGAAGTGGATTTCAAGGTGACTTCTCATTTGTTAAAATCATCACAGCCTGCTCCTGAGTGACTGGATGGAAAAAGCAGGACACAGATGCCCTGATTCTTCACAAGCCCATCAGATAAATGTGTACACTTAATTTCACACACCTCATGCAAATAGTCAATTAATGCTCCTGCTTTGGCACTGAATGCAGATTCCATACATAAAACTGGGCTTATTTCAGCATGTCCAAGCCTCCATGCAAAATGGAGATTAGACACAGGTTCTGGCTGAGGAATTTGTAAAGCGCTGTTACCCCAGGCTCCTTGCCACACAAGCACAAATGGGAGTGGGGACATAGTTTCAATGCTAATACAGTCTCTCTTTACTGGATAATATCTAATCAATTGTTTCCAGCACCCTGATGAATATGATGCACTTCCTAATCCCGCAGTCAGTGTATTAGACATGAATTGAAGTCATCAGCAAGCAAATAATGTTCTCAGAGAGATGACACATTTTCTGTGTGCTCACTTGGGGCTATGTTCTTTTTGCCAGACAATAACCCTACTCCAGGAGTGCAGAGATGTACATAAGCAATAGGAAAGAAGAGTTTATTAACCAAGATGATTATTGCACCGTTAAGAGGAAATCTTCACCATTGCTGAATTACATAAGAAAGTACCTCATAATTTCTCAGACCTGGGAATGAAATGATGCTCTGGCAGAGAGCTGGGCTGTTCCCTTTCTGTGGGGTGGCTGACGCTGGCTGTCAGGTTTTAAGCCCAGAGCACAGCATTCAGATGCTTGCTGAAACAGGCAAAGCGCCTGTTCCTCATGGAGCAGTTTCCTTGCTGGCATCACTGCGGAATCACACAAAGTTGGAGTATCCCATGCCTGTGCCAGACTGGTGCTCAAGGAGAGGGGAAGCTGTTCCTTCCCTCAGGGTTGTACCCTGGCGCTGCTGTGATTTGTTCTGCAGAAGCTTCATTGCCAGGAAGCTCATGGTGCAGCAGAATACACTCAGTGACAACAGAAGCAGGAAGGAGCAAGAGCTGGGTTTGCTGGCATGGTAGCTGTGATTCAAGTGCCAAAACATGGGTAGCCTCAGAGCTCTGGTAGGTCCCACATCACTCAGCCTCTTATGAGTGTCTTGGATAACCTGGCATACCCCAGATGGCACAGGTGTCTCTGAATTGAGGACTGGGCATGTAAGTCTGCTGAGAGGTGCGGGGCAGTGCTCTGACCACACTGGCTTTGGGAGATCATGAGCAGGTTTACGCTGGAAGACAAGACTGTCTCAGCCCATCTTTGGGAAGCATGGGTGCAATGTGAAGGTAGGTGACAGGAGGTTTAAAGTATCCAGGGGAAGTCACAGTGGGGGAGAAGTTGTGGAGGCAGCTCTGCATTCCCATGTGCAGGAATGTGGGGACCCAGGACTCGGGAATTCTGCCACTCCTCACCTGTATCGGAGAATTTAGCCGTCTGGTTTTATTTTCAGGCCATACTTGAAGTGTCCACCTCCTTGGCCTTTTGACTAAGACTTATGCAAGGCCATCACTGCTGCGAACTCCCACAGAGCCCACTGTAGTCTCACCTAGCTTTGCTTCTCATCATTGAAGCTCCTGCTATTTTAATACTCTTGTACCTGCCTATTTTACCATCTGAACACCTGGGATTTATAAACGCAGTTCAGCAGGTCCCTGTCCCTTGGCTGAGCTGATGAAAGACCATTTTCCATCCAGCTTGTAGCAAAGGAACAAGATTTCAGACTGTATGGACTTGAATTTTAACATTCATGCTCAGTGCCAATCTTTACTGACAGTGCCCTCAGCATCAGCATCCTGACAGCGGGCATTTTGACACCGGCTGAGGACTCCTTCAGGGACCAACTCCTCAGGGATGGCACCTCCTTCCCTGAATCAAGAACCTCTCCAAACCTTGCTTTGTCTTCTGACTGCACCCAGATGTGCACCCCACACCTGCATTTCGCTCTCCCCACGGGGAGCATGGTCATCCCTAGAGCCCACCAGAACCCCTGGGGCTATGGACTGGCTTTGCCAGGAGCCTCCAGGGTCAAAGCATTGATCAGAAATCTGGTGCAATGAGAGAACAATTTGATCATCAGCCTCAGTTCAAATAACCCCATAGACTCCTTTTCGTGTCTCTGAGGGTGGGGAAAGCACAGCTTGCTGGGGTGAAGGTAAGTGATGCTGCCTGAACTCATGCAGGCTGCAGTGGGGCCCATCCACAGCACCATGACACAGCCCTCCACAGTAAGGGAGGTGACTAACAGTCCCTCATTAACCACGCGTCCTGCTTTGAGGAGAGCTGGTTGGCTGAGGTCCGGTTTGCTTCTCTCCATAACCACTGTGGACAAGGAAACAATGCCACAGAACCCATTTTTCACTGATCAGCTGCTGCCCGTTTGAATTATGTCCACAGCCCATCACCGAGGCTGGCTCAGGTACCACTCTTCTCCCTGCCAGGGTCTGTGGGAATGCCCTGCCTCTCTCGGCTTCATTGGGTGCACTCTGTAGACATGTCTTTGTTGTTTCTTTTCAGACAAGCCACGAATGAACAACATCCTTACTTCTGCCACCGAACCCTATGACCTGTCCTTCTCCCGGTCCTTCCAGAACCTCTCGCACCTCCCACCATCCTACGAGTCTGCCGTCAAGACAAACCCAAGTAAATATTCTTCTCTGAAGAGACTAAGTAGGTGTCAGCTCATTTCATTTCTTTTGTATCTCATTTGCTTGTAAGCCACATTGGGCACAATGTTAAGGCAATAACCTTCTTCCCTGTGTAGCTGTACTGACCCAGTTGGTGTCTCTGGTAATGGTTCTTCTGGCTGTCACTTCCCATTAAGGAAGAGTGCAGAGAAAGAGTCACTTCATTACTGTGAGAGCACATGTGGTTATTTGCTTACTGACCTCCTCCTGTGCTGCCTCCCGTTGCACCACCTTGTATCTGCTCCTCATAGAGTCATCTGAGAATCTTCTTTCTGTTGGAGTTGAGATGAACCAAGCTGTCTGCCCCGGATCAGCTGAGTTCACTTTGGTGTACCCAGGGCAGATATCTCCCCATCCATGGGGTAGCTGAAACCAGATGACAAGCCCATGTTGACAGAAAGCTGCTGAAGTGGTTGGGAGCATCTATTTCAGTAGGAGGACAGTGGTGTGATCTGCTGCCGTGTTTCATGGTGTGTGTGTCTGGATCTGGTCCTAGCTTGTGCCATGCACTGATCTGAGGACTCTCTCTGTTATTGCGGCATGTTGCTGAGCACCCTGTTCACACTAGTTGGTATCTGTTCTTTCTTACTGTTTTATGTATTGCATTGTTCTGCCAACTTTGCTGTGAATGCTCCAGGCCATCACCTTTGCTGATGGCACTCTTCAGCTTTGGTGAGTTTATGAGATAAGTGGTGTTTCTGCAGGCAAATGCTCTCTCCAGGCTGACACTGGGTTTGTAGTATATATGTTTCCATGAACATTTTCTGGATGCAGCTTGTATTCATACTGCCGAATTTAGAGAAGTATCTTAGGTGTTTATCCTTGCAATAGCTTCATTGAAGGTAGATCAGGATGAGGAGCAGATCCTACTTCCTTAATATGTATAAAATCTGCATTCCTAATTTAGCCAGCTAAGTGAGGGATACAAAATTAAGCGGCATGGAAACCCTTGGACTGTCAATAGGAAATCTCTGTGGAAGATTTTTCAGACAAGAAAATGGAGTGGAAATGTAGCACACAAAGATCTCAGCCCACTCCTTGGCACTTCAGTGTGGAACATGTTTAACATGAAGGCAAATGCATTTGATGTATTTAAAAGTCAGCATGTGCTTAACCTTGTTGGAAACAGAGGTGAGGTATTTTGTGACTGGAGCCTGCCATCTTCCCTGTTCAGTGTGCCACATACATAACTCTGCTTTACCATTAGCTTTGGTCCCTGATAACATTTGGATCTCACCCTCCCACCCACAGGCGTTTTCCCCTCTCTACAGCCCAGCAATAGACAGTCCATGTTCTTGATCAACTTTGATGGTACTAATACTGGAAAACCCTTGAAATCACAGCACTTGAATATTACTGCTTTAAAACGTGATGATTTATTTTCATTTCTTAGCTGAATTGAAAACTTCTCAGCATAACAAATATACCCTCTAGATAGCCCTGAAAACTAGTGTTTAATTGGTAATAGATTTGCAGTGCCTGGAATTACCTGGGATACATACTTCCTATTCAGAGTCTGGGAGATCTCCATCCTGGCATCACTGGGAATATGTTAGAAACGATGGCTGCTCCTGTCATGATGCAGAGGATGGTCAGGACCATTTCTAGCCTGTGGTTTATTTATTGCTTCACACACTCTGCATGGATTCTCAGTGAAATCTCCTTGAGCTCCATATTAAAGCTATTGATGTACCTCACTGAAACATTAAAAACCCACAAATGAATCCCAGCTGAAACTCCCACCCCTTCCACAGCCAACGTCTGGGAATGTGTGTCAGATCTGAACACTCTCCTCTACATACTCCCACAATTCCTACCTGACTCAGACTGGGTATAAACTCACCCACACCAAGCAATGCCATCTCTTCATGGAGCAATACCTTACTAAGTGGTGTCTCAGCAGTCTGACCCATCGGGTGCAGTAAATTTTACTCAGCAGTTGAAGAAAGGATGGGCCCTTACTTGCCCATCTTGCCCCTCACTTGCCCATATTACCCCTCACTTGCCCATCTTGCCCCTCGGTAGATCACAGAGAAAGGAATAAATATTGAACCCTAGCACTGCATTTCCCAGATATTTGTCTAAAATGACAAAAATAGGCTTGTATTAAGGTGCCAAGATTACACATCCTCAAGAACGTGCTGAGTATAGCCAGCATCCCTCTCTTGAGCTTTTCCTGACAGTTAGTGGCCCTGTCCCCATTCACAGGATACCTGGCAGTCAACATGAACCTAAGAACATTACAGTTAGTCTTTGGGCATTGGTTGGAGTGGGGTTCATTCACCCCCTTAGCTTTTCAGCAGCATCCACCCTAGAAGGGGATCCCTGTACACTGCAATGGAAATAGCAGCTATTTACCCATGAGTGGCAGGTTCTAGTTATAGTTCGGTCATCTTTGCAAGGCACCAAACTATCCTTTTGCAAAGCACCTGACAAAGGTCAAACCAACTGCCTCACACTGTCTTTTTGACTAACTAGACAGCAGTTCCAGCTCTGAATGTGCTAAGCACTCCATGCTCCCACTGGGCTTGCATATGCTCAGCTCCTCTGGAATCACTGAATCACTTTCTTATGGCTGGTCTTCTTCAGAGCCAAAGGAAAAGAAGCACTCAGGTCCTAGACCTGCCCTTGTTAAATGCCAGCAATACTTTTTTCTGACTCCATACGAGGGAGCTAAAGGCAACACAGATTCCAGGAAAAGTATCTAAATGCTGGGATTTGCAACGATTTTTTTGGTTTGTTGTGTTTTTCATATTTAAAATGACTCATTTCTAACAAACTCCCTGCCATGGTTAAAAAAAAGAATGTTGTGAAGAGCTCATTAACAAACATCATATTTCTGAGTAAAACAAAAGGAATTAGATACATTTTTAATCATCTATTTCGGTTGCCAGACAGCTAAAGGTCACTTATTCTCCCACAGTTAGCAGTGACAGTGAAATGCAGTTTCTTCTCAAGAACATCTAAATCGAATAATCAAGGCATATTCAGGAAGAAATAATGTTTACTTTAATATCTCCTTGCCAGAAACGAGGAGACAGAGCTCAGCAAGGGTATGGTGAGATCCACCTCACCCTACTTTAGCTGTTCAGCAATCAGGCATCTTGTCTCTGCATTTGATAGAGGCATCTCTATTGTCAGTGAAGGACATCTCCATGTGAGCTCTCTGAAGGTCCCAGTTTGTCACTGACACCAGAGTTGCTCTGGTAAGCTACCTAGCTCTTTGCTGGATAACAAGCCTAATTTGAGATGCCCAGAGCTTAAAGAAGTACATCCCACTTCAGGAGCCTCATCTCAGTGATTTGTGAAACAAGGAAGAGATGAAGATGAGCATCTGCTGCATCTGCTGCATCTGCTGCATCTGCATCCCTGGGGAATGTGCCCAGCTTGGGGAGGGGACCTCATCACTGCTGGAGTAGCAGGATGGGCACTCACCTCTGCTGGCATTTGACAAGAAAGCAGGACCATGGCTTCTTCTTCCAGAGCAAGAGCTTGAAGAGGGTCCAGGCCTTATAGGAGCAGTAGGAAACACATCAATCTAGCATAGCAGCCAGCCAGAAGCAGAGCCCGTGCAAGCAGCGGTGTTTCTGCTTCCATAGCTGTTTAACTCTGCAGCTTTTACTTCAAGGCACAGACAACAGGAAACCCATTTGGGGTTGCTACGTGTGAAGCCAAGGAGGAGGATCCCTGAGGGGCAGGGTACCACTTCCATGGGAAGCCCTATGCCCTGTCAGGCTGGCATGTGGGAAGAGCAGTGGTGGGTGGATGTGGGAATACATGGCTGAGCAAGAGTCTGGATTAATTCTACCCTGCCCAGCACTCCAGGGAGCTGGTGCCTCCAGCTAAGTGAGAACGGTCAGTCAGGAAGGAAGATAATATTTTCAGGCATATTAAGCCACTTGGTATTGGCTAAAGAAGCATCACAAATGACTAGGCAGCTTGGAAATGTTACAGCCAATTAAAACAGGAGGGACAAGCCCAGAATGGAAATACACTGGAGCTGCAGGGAAAGAAAAGCAAAGAAATTACCTTTAAGTAAAGCAGAGAAATGACCGTGGTGTCCTTACAGACATACACAGAGGCACGTATTTTAACCGTATTCACATACAACCACAGGAAGACAAAATATCCTTGGCTTTTCCACATTCTCTTTGCAGAATGCCACAAACGTACCTCATTTCTCTACTTAGAGTGTGAGAGGAGCTGTGCTCTGCCTTTCTGTGGTGGCATCTCAGACATGTAGAGGTGAGATGTGTAAGAGCACTCATTTGGGGCTTTACCTTCAAACGGAAGGAAGGAAAAAAACCCAAAAGCTGTCTGAGGGCAAATCAGCTCATTTAAAGCCAAGTCAGATGAAGCACTTGAACACTCCTCAAGTTTGATGAGACCATCCATGATCAGTGTTCTAGAAATTGCCAAAGAAAGAAAAGGAGGAAAGAAACAACCAAAACCTATGGAAAAAAGAAAGTCCTGAAAAGTGCAGCAAATGTGATTTCCAGTAATTCCAAATATGTGAAAAACGTGAGTGAAGCCCCAGAAGTATGAGATTGACTTAAAAAAAGGAGAAACTTCCTTTATCAATCAATACATCAGTGTTTTCATTCTGTTTCCACATCATTTCTGGCCTTTTGGAATCCACTAAGGACACATTTTGAATTCTTAAACACATCCATGAGGCAGAAACATCGAATCATAGAATAATTAGGGTTGGAAAGGACCTTAAGATCATCCAGTTCCAATCCCTTGCCATGGGCAGGGACACCTCACACTAAACCATGTCACCCAAGGCTCTGTCCGGTTGGACACCACCAGGGATGGAGCATTCACAACTTCCCTAGGCAACCCATTCCAGTGCCTCACCACCCTTACAGTAAAGAACTTCTTCCTTAGATCCAATCTATTCTATTGTAGTTTTATTTTGACTGAAAATACAAGTATTGGTTTTCACATGAGCATCAATGAGAAGATAAGGGGTAGCAGTATCAGAGCCTCACTAGCCCAGTGACCTTACTGGTGCAATATGGATGAGATGAATCATCTGGATGAACTGGATGGGTTCAGTTACCATGAACATTTTGATTTTAGGAAACTGTGCAACCAGATAGTCCACAGTTCCCACTAGGTCCGAGGGAGAAGCACCCAGTGTCTCCAGTCTCAAAAGCCTGGAGATGTATTGGTTTCATTGCTTTCCCTGGGTACAGAGATGCTGCGGTTAACAGAGCTGTGCTAAGCTTCTCCCTTGGCATGAAGGCACATGTATGACCCAGCACGCTCGGCCTCCTGTCAAGCTACGTTCCCCATGACTGGTTCTGCAACACTCATGAACTGACACCACATTCCAGAGGCAACTGCCTGTTAAATGTCTGTCTGGTGCCTGCTTAAACCAACTTATCCATGGGAAACTGCCATTTCGGCTTTGATTCCTTAGAGATGGAGATGTGAAGTCTTTCTACACCTGAAAATGTTCCCGGAATAACTCTGCCAACATCTACGTGCTTCTTGCAGCATCACAGGAGGACACAGCCTGTGTGAGCTTGGAAACACCTTTGAAATGAAATCAGTTCCCTGAATGGTTTAGCCACTGCCAGCGAAAGTCCATGCAGATCCCTACGCTGTGTGCAGGGGTAGAAGAAGGAAGGAAAAGATGTTTTTAATACTCTAAGTTGGCAAAAATGTTAAATCCGGAGCATGCTGCATTCTTTATCTAAATTGGCAAGGGACAACTTCAAAACACTTTCAATCAGCTGATTCTGCCACGTCACCAGCAGCCTCAGACCACTGTAAACCTCACATAAGCTGGTTTAGCTCCTGCTGGCAATTACCACAGCCAGGTTTGAGCATCCAACCACATCTCCATTTGGGATATTCTCTGCTTTAATTACATCTATTTGGAGTCACTTGGGCAAATCCAGTGGACCTTCTGTCATGCAGAGCAGAGGCCAAATGCCAAAGTGCTAATTGCTTAGCTCCTATTCAGCATCCAGCTCCAAGCATCATTATCAAGCTTATGCACACCAAGCGTATGCAAGTCTATCTATCTATGGCCACATTATAGAATAAAAATGTCTACAATTACTGTGGCCATATGGAATTTTCCCAGTCCTTCTCAGGCTTCCTAGAAGGTGATTTTAAAGACACAAGAGCTTGAAGCCAGGGGAGCCATTGTCTGACATTTGCAATGAGACAGTCTTCCAAAAAGCTTAAAAAAGGACTTATTTCTACAATACATACTCTGGAGAGCAAATCCCTTCAGCAGCAAGATGGTGTAGAGGAGAGCTCTGGGTAGCTCCTCACCAAGGAGAGCCTTGGTGGTGTGTAGGCTGTAAAGAGGTTGGCAGCAGCAGTGGTGCCAACAGGCTGTGCACTTTGGTACGCATATTCTCAGCTTGTACTTTTGGATGCCGAGACATGGGGATCAACCATCCTTGTCACAGGTCCTCTGGGTTATGTGGACTGGTCTCAGCACCATGAGGAGCAAAGTCCAGGAGGCAGTGAGAGAGAGCTCAATGTATAGGAGATGAGGAAATTAGAGCATGAGATCCAGCACAAGATGCTTACAGCACTCAGGGTTTAGCTGAAGGCTTTAAGGCACCAATGCATAACTGTTACCTTGTGAGCAAACTTCCAGGATGTTGTCAGCACCTATCACACATCATAGAATCACAGGATGGCTTGGGCTGGAAGGGACCATAACCTTCACATTGCGAGTTGGTTGAATCAGGTCATTCCAGCTGTTGTAGGATTAAAGTGATATATCAGGATGCATCTGCAGTAGCCAACATCCTTTCTGAGTCTAAAAGCCAAAAAAAGGAGGGTGGGTGGGAGTGGGTGAGCTGA
>JANHGB010044321.1:16894-33978 GCA_026283785.1 Coracopsis vasa
CAGGTTGCTCCAAGCCCTGTCCAACCTGGCCTTGAACACTGCCAGGGATGGGGCAGCCACAGCGTCTCTGAGCATGTTGTCCCCCATGGTAGGTCACAGTGAAGGATGGAAGCTCTCCCTGCACCCTGCCAGCACCCTGCAGACTCTGTTGTGCCTCCATTGCTGAGCACAGCCCAGGTGAGTAGGTGCAGGCTCCTCTGGACCTTCACCTGGACATTCGTCACCCTTCCCCTCCCAAAGGACCTCCTTCCCTGCTGTCCATGCGGGGCACTGTGCAGCATTAGGAGAGCAGGACCTGCCCAAGCCAGGGTTTGGCTTGTTTGATGTGCAGCAGGTAATTCTTATCTTTTTCCCTCTTTAGTGAATCAACACGTTGTGTGGTACCAGACCGGGCACTTCCACAGCAGCTTGCCGCAGAGCTACTCCCATCACTGGCCAAACTTCATCCTCTCCAAAAAAGTGCCGAATGAGCTGGAGGAAGCCTGTTCTCCCCAGATCAGGTCGACTGGCATGGCTTTTCTCTAATTCCTCGTTGTACAGCTCCAGCAACCCTTGACTTCACCATGTGCTGACATCCTATGAACAACCCGGCAGCTGTGCCAGCTCAGTCCTGTTCCGTTCCCAGCTCCTGCTTATCCACTCTTCCAGTTTAAATATAGTGCCATGCTTTTAGCTCGCTGCCATAAAGGAGCAAGGTTCACATGGTCATGCTGGCTGCCCCAGCCTTCAGCTTCCCAAGTGGTCCCATTTCAACCAAATGGGATAAACCAGTCAAAATCTCTAAAGTGGTAAGAAAGAGCTTTGGTGAAGCTTCTTGGCTTAATCCGAGAAACAGACACAAAGCACTGCCCCATATGTCCAAAGAAATGCTGATACGTGAAATCACCCATATCTTGTAGAACCACCGCTGAGCCAACCAGTATGTGCATGGCCAGTCAACCAGCTCAGTACACCAGAAGCTGCCTCAGGTCCCACGGGCAGAGAATATGACAGGGGATAAGGATGGAAGGTCCCGCTGAGAGTTGTGGGAGGTGGAAAGGATGGAGCTGGAGGACAGGAGTGTGTTCTCCACCGGGAAACAAAGGCTGAGGAGCCAAAGTGATGTGGGAGAAGAGTGGGATGTGAAACCAGGATGTGAACACCACAGCTCTTTCCGTCCTTTATACCACCTTTGCTGGCCTCTGAGCTTGGTTTCTTCTTCTCACCTGGGTGGTAAAACCATCCCAAGCATTTTCTAGGGGGTTTTGCCATTTTTCTACTTCTGATTTGATTTCTTTTTCCTTATTTTTCAGCTGGGAGAGTCTCACTCTTGTGCAGAGCCTCACCTCTGCAGGCTTTGGCACCCCCCGTCCAGGGTGGTGAGCCTTTCCCAGGCACGAAAGGGACGTCTCCAGAGCCTTTTGTTGCTGTTTTCTCCCCGCCTTGGTGTTAATGGCTGTTGAAGGCAGCCTGACTCCATAAGGCAGCACAGAGTAACCCGTGCATCGAGCGGACACCCTTGCCCTAGGGCAGGACCTGTCTGCGTGCAGGGCCGGCTCTGCTGCTGTCACTGCAAGGCATTGCAAGGGTCTGTCCGGGTGAGCAAGGCAGCAGGTAAGCTGGGAAGGATGGGGTCTGTGGTGGGTGCACGGGGCTTGGAGCTTTGTTCCTGCCTTGCTGCTGGCCAAGGACCCATCTGCTGTGCTCTCGGCTGGGTTGTTGAGTTTTGGCTGGAGATCCTGCATCTGGCATGTGCATCCCCAGAAAACTGCATGTGGGGCAGCAGGCAGGAGCGAGGGGCACACACCTGAGCCTGCAGCTCACAGATGTTACAGAGCTTCCTGACTAGGCTGGAGGAAAGCAGCTTTGGAAGGGGACGCAGGAGTGCAAGCCCTCATTTTGCTCCTCTCTTGGCTTTGGGACTGACAAGGTGACCCATGGAAGAAGGGGCTGTAAATGAGCACATGGAATACGTCCCTGCCATGCCTCTCGAGAGCATAGCCAGAAATATCACCCAGCAAGGACACTTCTTTGCAAGGAAGTGGGGTGAGAGCCCAGCCTGGTCCCTCGTTAGAAAACCAAGCTG
Organism: Coracopsis vasa; assembly: GCA_026283785.1. Classification (NCBI taxonomy): domain Eukaryota; kingdom Metazoa; phylum Chordata; class Aves; order Psittaciformes; family Psittacidae; genus Coracopsis; species Coracopsis vasa. The sequence continues at coordinate 18,960 of JANHGB010044321.1, forward strand.
TGGAGATCCATACACTCAGAGAGGGAAGGCAGGGAGAAGGAGACCATGCTTGGCCACACACTCAGTCTTGGAAGGAGTCTGGCTATTTGTGGGCTAGTACAAAGCACCTCCCCAAAAAGCAAGTGTGGTGAGATCCAGAAGGCAGAAATGTGCCAGGGAAGGCTTCACTGCAAGTGGTGGGAGCATCCCAACAGGCAGGATCAGCTCCGTCTGCAGCCAGAGTACTGCAGAGCTCTGTCTTCATCTCTCCCAGCTGCCAAGCAATGGCCAGGCTATGCAGCACAGATCAGTTCAGTCCCGGGAATGTTGTGAGGAGAAAGGAAGAGCAAGCAGTTAAAAACCTGCCAAGAGGAGCGTGATTGATATGCAAGTCACATGGCCCTGTGAAACCCTGCCAGCCAAAGACCTGTGGCAAGCAGGACATCTGTGAAAGCATTTAACAGCAATGAAACAGGAGATCAGATGAGTAAAAATGCTTCAAGACCTCTCTGTCTAGCCTCATCTTTTGAAAGAGGTGGTGCAAGTGGTGAGCTGAACTGGGAAGGTGCAGACTGGGTCTTGTGCAAGGCTTCTCACAGCTCCTGTACCCCTGGAGGTGTTTGAAGAGGCCAATCCCTGAACAGAAAAGCACAACCAACAGTTCCTGAGCTCTGAGCTGCAGAGCACGCCTGCACCCACTGTTCATGTGCTTTCTGGGCAGTACATATCCTCTGGTGGTGTTGGTTGTGCAGATTTTGTTCTGAAATAACTGGCTACATGTTTGCTGTGGACACAAGACAGAGCAACATCACATAGACAGAATGAAGGTTTCCACTGCCAATTTCATATTACTCAGATCATTTGCTACACCACCTTTGCTCAGTTTGGTGTCCCAAACATCTTTGGTCAGAGCACCTCTTACATTATTGAATCAATCGCATACTTTCCTCTTAAATGCTGCTACACTGCCCTTGCTCTTCCACTCTGCTCTTCAGGTTTCCATACCCAAATTAATGCGCTGTTTTGGAAGCCCCTCGAATGTCTGCCTATCTGTTCTTTGAATCATCTCTGGGAGCCGACTGAAGAGTGAGCAGCATCCCACTGATCCTATCCAGCCTGACTCTCCTGTGTTTTGTCCCTAACAGGATCATTTGCACATGTACAAATCGAATACAGGATGGAGATGAAGCACTCTGGCATCTGATTGTCAGCAGGGCAATCAGAGAAGCTGCAATTTTAATGATATGGAAGAAGTCACTTGTGTAGAGTCTGATTTATGACGCTCTATTACCCGTGACAGCTTAAGCTGGGACTATATTTGCTTCTGCTCTCACCTTCCCATGTTTCCTTGGATAATTTTTATTCCACAGCTCCCTTTAACTCATCTGCCCTGATTTCCAACTGTTCCCTTCTACAAATTATTTTGGTTTTTCACTGCATTTGTCCTCTCCATTCTTAAGGAGAAACTCATCTCTTGCCAGACAAACATGCCTTTTAGTAGCTCAGTCACTGAACTTAATGATTTACCTCCCTCCAACCACCCTGGGTGTTGGAAGACAGCTGGGAATTACCTGAGGTGTCTTTGCTGTGTTTTCCCTATAACACCTTTCACTGGGTTTGTTGGTTGACAGGTTCTTGTCTCCTAGACAAGTGGTTGTAGCTATATTTACTGATCGGTTTGGTGTCAAGCAATGTCAGAAACAAGCAGTGCTAGAGTGATTATTGTTCAAATTCATACCTTGCTTGTTCTGGCATTGAAGTTGAACCATAAGAGCTGCAATTAGCTCCAACTGCATTGAGTTTTTAGCATCTCATCTGACTTTGCACAATCCTTTGGGATCACCGATCTTCATCTCCCTTTTCCCAGCTGGTGGGATCCTCTCCTCAGGCATCCCAGCACCATCCTCACTGCTCCTCTGCTCCCGTGAGCATCCTCAGCCCGCTGAATAGGGCTGCCAACATGGAAATGTCACTGCCTGTGCTCTGGGGGCTTCCTTGCCAGCGCCGTAGCAGTGAGGGAGATGTCCAGCTTGTCCTAACTGGTACCAGGGATTTCATGCCTCCTTTGTTGGAAAGCTTTCCTTGAAACTCCAGTGAATTCAGAAGAAAAAGGAGCTGTGACTTGCTGTAATTCCCAGCTCCTGATGTTGAGCATTTGAAAGGTCTGCATTTGGACTAGATGATCGTTGTCACTCCCTTCCAATTAGTCTAGTCTAGTTTAGTCTATGCTATGCTCTGCTGTTCTGTTCCATTTTGCCCCATCCCATTCTATCCTATCCTATCCTATCCTATCCTATCCTATCCTATCCTATCCTATCCTATCCTATCCTATCTTATCCCATCTTACCCCATCCTGTTCAATCTCATCCTGTCCTGTCCTATCCCATCCTATCCTATCCTACCTTATCCTATCCTGTCCTACCCAACCCTACCCTATCCTATCCTACCCTGCCCTACCTTGGAGAATGAACAAAGTACTTTATAGCCATTGTGACAGCACTCAGAGCCAGGAAATCCCTCCAGGTTTGAGGAGGTCCCTGGCCCAGGTTTGGCCCCTGGGGTAGGACACTGATATCATTACACAACCATGGCCTGGTGTTGGCAGGTTCTGCAGCGTGCATGTCATGCTGGAAAACAAGGCTGGAAATGTGCCCCCATCCATGACCAGGAACAACCCAGTTACCATTGTCAACTGAAATCTGGTGTCCATAGCTGAGACCATAATGTAGAGTTATCTACAAAGACCCATAGCTTGAGCTATGCACCCTTCTTCTAATTCTGTCCTCCAGCTTCCACCAGAGGTAAGTCTTCTGCCCCCTTCTAAACAGCCCTGAAGGTGCTTACACATAGTTTTTGTCCAGAAATGAAGACTAGGCTTTCAACAGCAGAAAGGCTCAGATTGTTGCTGATTCTCAAGGCTGAGCTGGTGATGAGATGTGTGTCTCTGCCAGGGTAGCTGTGGGTGGTGACCTGGAGCTTCCAGTTCCTTGGTTTCTGGGATTACATGGGGAATACTTCAAGGAGGTTTCCGTTAGGAAGACTCCAGAACATGCATAATTTAGTAGTTAGCTCCCCAAAGTTGGTACAATTCCAAGGTTGTTTTATGCCCATGGTAAATTTGTGATCTCGATCTCAACGATCTCAAAGTATTACCGGAAAAGCATCAAAACCATATGCCAGGTGAGGCGAACTGACATGCTTAATATCATCTAAAGAGTAAATGAGGGGTCTGTAAGTGCCAAGTTTCTTCCAGCCTAAGAAATCACCTCTTCAAACACAACTGAATGGGATGAGTGGAGAAAGTCAAGGGAACCCATGACTTATCTCTGTTAACCACATGGTGGTACCTGCTTCAGAAGAACAGTAAAACCACAGCAGTTCGATGCCTGTGATTTCCCAATAGTACCAAATTCACCCAGGATGAAGAATTCAGTGTGATGGTAAGGACAAGAGGGGAGAGGAGAAAAGAGGAAGACGATATCCATAGGAGGATAAGAGTAAACAGCTATGCTGTTTTGCTGTGTCCTCAATGTTGGACCCATCTCTTGGCCCTTAACAGTAACATCAAATAGCTGGGGTGGTGCTGGGACCACTGCATCCTCCTCCCAGGTCTGCTGGAGGCATTGGAGAAGTCCATTTGTCCTCCTCCCTTCACTGTGGGACCGTTACTGACAATATCCCCTTTTAGGACAGCTTTAATGTTTATGGACACCTTTGATGTTCTAGGATTGGGTGGGCAAAAGGGCTTTTATTTAGTGGGTATCTCCATGGAGCAGTGGAGGTGCCCACAGCACACCAGCCCTTTGCCTCTCTCTTCCGAGACATTTAACTTGCCGAGCTAACGTGTTGCTGGTCTTCACCCCTGTTGCTGCTGGTTTTTCCCCCCTCTCTCCCTCTCTCACCCCCCCTTGCTCTCTGCTCCCTCTCCTCTCCCAGCTCCGTAGCAGTTTCCTCGGGAGTGTTCAGCTAGCTGACACATTTGCCACAGATGGATGGTGCACACGGAGACAGCTGTCACTCCCGATTTGTGGTCCACTGCGTGACAGCAGGACTGATGCCTTCTGAAGGGCCATCTCGCGGAGCACATGCACTCTGACATTCTTCGAGATGAGCCCTACAGACACCTCTCGGTGGACCTCGGGAGAAGCTGGCAAGCTAACCCTTCCCGCTCCCCCTCCCCGCAGCAGCCCGCAGGCTGGAGAAAGCAAGCACACACACACATACACACATGGCCAACCTCCTTGGGTAGTTCTGCACCACTACTGGCCTGCCAGGTCCCAGCCCGGCTGTTTGCTCCTGATGCTGGTGTCTGAAGTGAGGCGGGTTGAGATTTGCGAGATGGAAAGGTCACCAGCGAAGCTGCTCTTTTCCCCTCTTCCGCCTTTTTAATTGCAGGAGGGAGGGATACAGGCTTCAGTTTCGTTCTGTCAGAGCAGCTGCCTCCAGCCTCTCGAGTTCCTCTAGCACAGCAAAAGCTGATAGACTGCAGCAACAGTCCCTTCAGGCCTCTCTGTCTTCTCCATCACGGATGGCAGCCTCCATCCCAGTGATGGTTTCCATCACCTATGATGGCCTCCATCACCAATGACCCACGTAGCAGTATGGAAGCTCTCCCTCTCTGGCAGGTGGTTTCCCCCAACTCTCCACCCCAGCAGTGCACACTGCAGTGGGGCAGGCTGCCCTAACGGGGCTCTGACACTTCCTATAGAGGTTCTTCCTGCCAGCTTGAGTCCAGCTGCAAAGGGAAGGGCTGACTTAGCCAAGGCTGGCTCCTTTGAGAACAAAGTCCTCTGCCCTTAGCCGAACTGAGGCTCATAGTTCCAGCTCCCAACCACCCATACCTGTCCTATGCTTTGACATGTAGGTACATGAGTATTCAACTCTGAGGCCTTCAACAAAACCCTTCTGGTGAGACTTTCAGTTGGACAAACAAAGCAAAACAGAAGAAACATTCTAGCTCTGCCCCAAAGACCAAAGTCTTCCAGATGCTAGACTCCATAGGAATGGGACCTGGTCCTGCCTTTGATGCTTAGAGAAAGAACATCCTTCCAAAACCAGATATGCACAGCTGTAATTGTCCATCTGACTTGTGGAAGGTTGTGGTCAAGGAAATAGATCTTCCTAATAGGGAAACAGAAAATTTGGATTATTGAAAGTTTGAAATATTCCCTAGATCTAGGGAATATCAGCTAGGCCCCTCTGGAACTGACCTGAGACTTTCCCATCTTGCTCAGTGTCTGAGCCCTGTCCCACGTTACACAAGAATCTGGTAGCTCCTCAAGGTCATACCAAAAGCCCTTCTCGTAAGGTCTCTGGGTGGTGCTCAACAGCAGAAACCCAGGGGACAGGACAAAAGCAGAGACAATTTGTATGAGACTTCTCTCGTATACCCTCCATGCTTTTGGCCAGCCATAACTGAGGGACTTTTTGAACCAGGCATGATCTCTCCATATGTAGTAACTTCTTGGTTGAGTTCCCATCCACGCAGTCCCTGGCTATATCTGCTCACCCATCCTCTTCCAAAGTCTTTATGAGCCGTTCGTAAATACAGGAAGATTAAAAGCACTGCAAGGACATCAGTTACCCTGATTGCTCTGGTCCCTTGTCTCCTGTCCCCAGCCCATCAGAACAGGCTAAGTCTGTTGTGTGAGAGCATGCACAAGACATAGAAAAAGTATTAATATGCAGCAAGACTCAGCTTTATGGAATCACAGAATCCCAGACTGGTTTGAGTTGAAAGGTGCCTTAAAGCTTATCCAGTTCCAACCCCCTGCCACGGGCAGGGACACCTTCCACTAGACCAGGTTGCTCCAAGCCCCATCCATCTTGGCCTTGAACACTGCCAGGGACGGGGCATTTACCACTTCTTTGGGCAATCTGTGCCAGTGAAAAATTCCTAGGTTTTGAAACTTAACAAAATACAAATAAAAAGGAAAAAAAAAAACAAACAAGCCACAAAACACTTGAAAAAGGAAACACCACATTCCTAAAAAACCAGGATCTGTAATTATGGACCAAGGGCCAAAAAGCCACCATTTTGTGGGGAAGGTGGGAGAACGGGTTTCAGCCCCTGCTCTACACAACTGCGTGTGCAGCCGGCTGCTGGTGAGGCTGGAAACGTGGAAAAGGGAGGAAACTTCTCTGCTCCAGGTGGAAAATGTCCTCAAAGCATCGGGGACATCTTGCAGGACAGCAGCCTCCTGCCTGTCCTTCCTGTCCCCACTGTGGTGGCTGGGACACCCTGACTACGTGTCTGGACAGGCAAAGGGGGCTGCCGTGGACCATGCACCATGCAAGAGCTCCTCTTGGCCAGCAACCCACTCCAGGAAACGCCATCGCAGCAGCTTTGCACCAGTGTGGTGGCCCAGATGCCCCAGAACCTGTTGTCCAGGCATGTTCAGGGTTGGAAAGCCCTGGGAATGCCCCATCCCTGCACATCCTGGCAGCACCAGGGGCATTACTGGGGAGGGATACATGTTTAGCACTGGGAGCTGGAGGTGGTTGGTGGGTTCAGGAGCAAAGCCGGAGCCCTCCACCTGCTTGCAGAGATGCAGGAGCAGGATCAAGGCAAAGGAACCTTCACATCTCACTGGCCTTGAACAGCAGATGAAAGGGGGGGCACTGGGAGCCAGGGATAACAAAAGGAGAGTGGGGAAAGTTCAGGCCAGGCAGGGATTTCTGGCTGGTGGGTTTTCCACTGAGAAATCCTCTCTGCCTCTTTCATCATGATGAAGATCCTTTTTATTTCTTTATTTTCTTTCTTCCCCCTTTCTCCTCTCCTTGTTCTTTTCCTCTTTCACCAGGCTGATAGCTGGGAGCCACGGAGCATGTGATGCATCTTCCATATAGGGGCAGGAGCAAAGCAAGACCAACTGATGGACGCCCTAGGGCCAGACTTGCAGACAATATATAACCTACTGCATGATCTCAAACGCTTCCCACTTCCACAGAGTGAACATCAGGCAGCACGGAGCTGCAGCGAGGGCAGCCGAGTCCCCTGTGCAGGTAAGTCCTTGGCACCTCCTGCCCCAAGAGGCTGTTCTGGGGATGGGAAAGGTGCGAGGGACCTGCTATGTGCCTGGCTGTGGGGTAGGAGGGTGGGATGGGACGTTGCTACTGTTATTAGTGGGGATTTTTGAACCCTTTTCAGTGCCTGTGTGGGATTCAGGACAGTGGTGGGGTGTGTGGGAGATGGGGTCTGGCAGAGCCCAGCCTCAGCCTCTCCCCTCACAAACACTGACCCTGTGATGCTGCAGAGCATCTCCAGCCTGCCGCACATTCCTTTGCTCCTATTCTTGCTGTCGAGGTGTGCCCGGGCTGCAGGGAGCATGCAGCCCCTGAGACAGTTCTCACCCGCCCCGGCCTCCAAAAGGAGCAAAAAGAATGCTCCAAAAACTTTAAAAAGCACTTCTTTTGCTCAGCCCACTGCCTCCAGCGCTGCCTGACTGCTTCACCCTCCTGTGCTGGAATTCCCTTTGCAGAGGGAACTGCTCCCAGCCGGGGCTGGACGGTGGAAGTGGGATGGAAGCAAAATGTAAAGCAAAGAGTGAGAGAAGAGTCCCTGCCTCTGTCTGTCTGTGTCTGTGTGTCTGTGTGTGTAAGGGGGGGTCTATACAGCCCACCTGCTGCAGCTTTGCTTGTACCATACACCCATCCTGATGGAAGGGGAACAGTGTTTTGCCTGGGATGGTTTTTGTCCTGCTGAATGGAAAATAATCCTAGCAACAGCCACGAGCTCTCCATGGCCGCGCAGAGTTTTGTACTATTTTGGGGTTTGGATTGGGTTGGGGTTTTTCCTGGTTTTCTTTGGGGTATCAACTGTGTCTGATGGTGATGGGGGACTGAGGACCCTCACAGGAGCTGGGAACCTCTGTGAACTCCCAGATGCTTGACCAAGTCCCCACGGTACCAGGCTGTGATTGTAAACGGGTTAAAGAGCGACAAAGGCATTGAAATGAATGTTTTGGGGCATTTCTGCTTATACATCCCCAGCTAGCGCACTGGTGATAAAACTGCTGTGAGTACACAAGGGGAGGCTGGGCTGAAGGGGGTCCTTTGTTCTGTGCCTCAGTTTCCCTGTCTGTGCACTTCATTCTCTCTGACTCCTGCTCTTCGCTGTGGCCCCTCTGTGCACAGACAAAGGCATCAGCCCGGGGGAGCAGCTTTTCATTAGGGCATCAGAATCCAGCCACAGATTGTCATTAATTAGATGAGGGGACTCAGGTTAAGACAGAGGAACCTCTCTCACCACTGCTGTGAGCTTCTGCCAGGAGAGAGGGGGAAAGTGACTGCTGTCCATAGCTCAGTGTCCCTGGGACAGCAGGGGACAGCAGCCAACAGCTGATGGCAAATTTGCCACCTTCCTGGTGGCAAATGCTCTCAGATTTGCCTCACTGAAATGAGGGAAGAGCAAACACCCCCTCCTCTCCTCCAGCTTTTTTAAGCTACCTCCAAGCCGGCTGCACTCAGCTTCCCCACTGCAAAATCAGAGCAGAGGTGGCAAAGCTGATGCCACCCAGTGCCTGGGTGCCTGCTGGTGAAGCAGGAGGTGCCCAGCACACAGCCAGACGAAAAGCAAAGGTGTCAGGGATCTTTTCCCCCTCCTTGTGGGATCAGCTCATCCCCATCTCCCACTGCTTTTCTCCTCTGCTAACCCTCCCAGATTTCAAATTTGGGACAATTTTCAGGGCACTTTCAGACAATCTGAAGCTTAAAGTCAGCCCTGACCCTTCTCCCAGACCCCAGACTGGTTTCACTGAGCAGTGTTGGCTCTGGTGATGGAGACACCAAGAGTAAAAAGCATCCACTTCAGCCCCATCCCATCCTGGATGAGCACCATCTGGAGAAGGTTTCACCGCTGCAGTGCCTTGCCCTACTCCAGGATCATGCCCTGGGTTTCTCGGTGGCACCTGCATTCTCACAGAGCAGCAAGGGCACTGCATGCATGGGACCAGCCCTGCAGGTGCCAGGGACCAAGTGCCACACCAGGGCTGACAGCAGGACCCGCGTCCTTGTCTCTAGCCAGCACCAGTGCTTGCTGGACCCGGAGATGCCCTCATCTTGCTCTCCTCATGCTGGGAGGTGGGCTTGGTGGCCCACCTTGGCACTGGGGCTGCTCCCTGTGTTTGCATCAGGCTTGGGCTCACTATTTGCACCCCAGCCTGCTGGAGCAGAGCAGTACTGAGGTGCGGGGCTGAGGGCAGAGCAGTTGCTATTCCACAGATCCTCATCATGGTAACGCAGAGCTTGGGAGAAGCATCCTTCAGATCTGGTTTAAAAAGGTACCGACCCTATTCCCGACGTGCCGCATCGCAAGGAAGGAGGTGAAATCGGGGCTGGAGGGAGCCGCAAACAGGGCATGGATTGCAGAGGCACTGGAGCGCTCCCCGGGATGCGGGCTCCTCTCCAGGATTGCAGGGCAGTTTCCCAGGCACACCAAACCTGGGGCAGGCACCGCTCCCGGTGCTGGGAGCTCCGGGAAGGGCTGGCAGAGGCAGTGGGGCTGGCACAGCTGTGTGGCTTTCAGAGATACTTGATTGATAGCTTCTTCCTCACCACCCCCATTCCCCCAATCCCCACATGCATTTTTCATGCTAACCCCTCCTGGGCAAAGGCTGTCTATGCAGGAAGAGAAAAAGAGAAAAAATATACAAAATACAACAAACCACAGCCCAAATCTACTTCTGTTTCACTGCTCCCTGGAGGTTGCTTTAGTTTAAGGGCCAATCTATAGATCCAGGGTTGGGAATACCTTTGCTCTGTGAACAAAGAGGCATGAAAAAGCTCCCTGGGGCTTTTCTTCAGCTCTTCAGGTTGGCCCAGAGGTGGGAAAGGCCGGGTGTGATTGTACAACATAGTATGGGCAAGCTGGGGAGGCTGAGATTGGAGCTGGGTGCCGGGGTGCAGTGGGGAGCAGTGGGGAGCAGTGGAGAGCAGTGGGGAGCAGTGGGGAGCAGTGGGGTGCACCCCCAGGGTGCAAAGGGGCTTTGGGGCACCTTGTCCAGCTCTGAGTCCATCCGTGTGTGCAGAGCTGGGTCTGGGGTGATCCCAGGAAGCCAGTGGATCCATGGGCTTGTCCAGCCTGGCCCCCCAGGACTGAAGAGCTCAGATGAAGGTTTGGTATTTCCTAGAACTAGGAGCAAAGCTGCAGGGTTTGAGCGAAGGGCAATTTTCAGGGTGAATCCCCTTTTCCTGTCTCTGTTGTCTGGAAGGGATATTCCCTTTTTGCTCCCCATTTTTGGGGGACACCAGTAAGACCCAGGAGCATCCCACAGCCCATGCTTTGCCAGGGCTCCCGTAACTCTCCCTCCCACCACCAGAGCCAGCCCAGGCTGTGCAGGGATGCTGAGAGCCCCTGGCAGCTGCCTGCCTGTGTATGCGCACTGAAGGACTGATCCCATGGGCAGGGTTTGCGCTGGCGCTTCCCATGCTCCTCAGTGCACCCCTGTCACCCCACACCAGGCATGGGCTGCTTCATCCCCATCACCTTGGGAGCATGTCTGTGCCCATGACATCCGGGGTCAGACTCTTCTCTCGCAGAGGAGACTCCAGCAGTATCATGCACACTGCCTGCATCCCAAAATTCCCATTATTTCCCAGCGCTGGGGCTGAAGGTGACAGCACTGAGCCCTCATTGCCCCACAGCAGCTGTCCTGGGCCATGAGGATCCCAGCCAGCATGGACAGCTGGACAGCATCTCCCTGTAGCATTCCCACGCACAGCCAGGACCGAGGATCAGGCACGCAGCCGCAGCGAGATGCCGTGTCCAGGTCCAGCTTCCCGGCTCCGATGGCAAAAGGGCACAGGCCAGGAATAGAAGTGGGGAGGAGGACACGGTGACCTTTCCAGTGACAAACAGAACTTTCTGGCTACCTGCAGGAAGGCGCAGGGCAGGCTTCACGACCGAGCAGGGCAGCGAGTGCTGCAGTGCCTGTGGGGATCCCTGGAATGAACCTGCTGGTGCCTGGCTCTGGTGGTTGTACAGCTCCAGCTCCAGACACGCAGTGGGCTCTGGCCATGGCTGGGAGCTCTCTAGATGCTCCTGGAGCTGAGCAGGGAGGGAAGAGAGGATGGTGCTGCCACCCGCACAACAGGTCAGAGCCACCTCCAGCCCCATCTCCTGAGAGGCTCCTGGGGCTGCTATCCTTGGGACACTCCTCCAATACAAAGATGATCTTTGGTTACGGGCCACCTTTGCCCAAGGGGACATCAGAGCAGCAGGGATTGTGACACTGCAGCCCTCCAGGAGGAATGGGGTGCATCTTGGCACCCCACCAAAGGGGACCCCAGGATTAATCAGTGTGGGAGCTGCACTCATCCCCTCCTTTTCCTCCTGCTGGCTGCCAGCAGCCTCAATGGAGCGAGGCAGCCAATGCTTCTTCCCCCCCCCCCCCCCACTGTCCCCAGCTCAGGGGGGGAGTGGGGGACAGCAGCCACCTTCCCCTGGCAGATGGCATGGGCAACCAGCACACGTGGCCCTGTGCCACAGCAGATTGGGGCCGGCTGCCTGCAAAGTGCCCACAAAGGGAGGGATGTGTCCCCAACACAGCTCAGGGACAAGAGCAAAGCCAGGGCACCCCCCGTGGTGCAGAGCCACTTAAGGTGGGGACAGTGGGGAAAGGGTCCCTGCGCTGATGTGCCCAGAACACTGTGAAATACCAAACACAGGATGCACCCAGACAACATGGAGATGTCAACAGTGAGGGGGGACACAGGGTCCCCTTGCTTGGCCCCAAAGAGATGACCCAGGCCAGGGCATCAGGGAGTTGGGGAGGGTCTGATTTTAGGTCTGACCATGCCATGCAGGTCAGCCCAACATGAATGTCTGGAATGAATCCAGCATCTTGCAAGGGGTTTCTCACGCTACAGCTGCCGCTGGTCCCTCCAGACAGGGCCAACACTTAGGTGGGTACCAGACACCAAAACTGTGTGTCCTGGGGATCACTGCTGCAGGAGAAAGGGACCTGCAATGGGAGAAGGGGGCACCCAAGGTCTGAATCACCCCCGGGGTGGGGGGCTTCTATCTCTCTCCATGGTGCTCAGCCCCACACAGGGATCCCAGGGCACGAGCTCCACAATGGGCAGAGGGTGGGGATGATGGTGGAGCTGTCCCAGCTTGAGGGGATCCATTACATTGTGCAAAGGGGGTGCATCTTGTGTTGGAGATGTGGTGCAGGAGCTGTCAGGGCAAGGGCTGGAGCAGGTAAATTATTAATACTGGAGAAAACCAGGCTGGCGCCCTGCCCACCACCCGTCCAGAGGAAAAGCTGACGGTGGGAGCAGAGTTTTCACGTCCAACCTTCCCCTCCCTGCTGCGGGGCTGAGGGCTGGAGCAAGGAGCCAGCCCAGAGTCACACACGCACCCAGCCCCAAACCAGCCTCTTGCTGAGCACGTTCTCCTCCAGCCCAGCTGGTTTCGCTCCCAGCCTGCTCCGTCTGTGCACATTAAAGCTTTTTCTAGGTCTGAACTGCTTTTGGCAAGCCGGGCTCCTGTTGGCCTGTCCCTCTCCCCACCACCCTCCCCAAGGCTGGCTCCCCCCGTCCGCTCCCGTCTGGCTCCCGCTCCCCCTCCCCGGTCGAAGCCCTGCCAGGGCCATGGCAAATCAGCGAGAAGCCTGCGGGGCAAATCGGTACAAATGAGACCAAGCAAGAGGGTGGGGAGGGACGGCGAGGGAGGGGGGATGGCTCCTGGGTTGGCTCTTCTGTTCCCGAGTTTGATGTTTCCTGCAAACAACCCTGTAAATGCTCAGGAGCAGCTTCAGACGTGACCGGCCCCCAGCCTCAGTGGGGCTTGGGTTCCAGCCCGGGGGAAGCCCCTCTCCCCGCAGCTCCCTGGCCCCGAGCAGGGATCCAACCGGGACGGGAAAGGGGGACAAGCTGTAAGTCCTGACATTTCAATCTGGTTTGGTGCTGGAATGGGGAGGGCAGAGGGCGGAAGGTGCTGACGGCAGCTGGGGTCTCACCACAGGTCTGGGCGGGGGAATAGAACCCACTAAGGACCTGGAGGCAGGAATATTCCACCTGCTCAAAGCTGCCTTCTCCCGTTGATTTTGCACTCTCACCATTCATCCCACGGTGCCTGGGTACGCCATGCTGAAGCCAGGGAGGCAGGAGCTGGTACCCGAACATGGGATGTGCAGACTGTGGGAATGGGCTGAGACATCATGGTGTGCAGGGACATGATCATTTTTAAGGGATGCTCCTTGCTCCAACTCACCAGGCTCTTTGCAAAGCTTATTAAAGGTGCTCGGCACCAGGGAGGTCATATGGGGCCTTTCTGGTTGGGTTGCTCTCGTAATGACATGTCCCATTGCCTGCACTGGGAATTTGCTCACGCGAGTCTCTGACAATAGGAAGTTTGGGGCAGATTTTGGATGCTTTTCCCACAACAGTGTGGTGGGTTGGAGAGGTCTGACTTTTCTTCCTGCTGGAAAATGAAGTGATGTGTCAGGCGCCTGGGCAGGCGCAGAGCATGGGTTAGTTTTAATGTATTTACCTGTCCGTGTTGGAATAAGAATCATAGAATCATAGAATGGTTAGGGTCGGAAAGGATCTTAAGATCATAGTCAAGAAGAGCAATGGGGACGTGATAAGTATTTGTCATTGTGAAAAAGAAATACAAATGGAGGGGAAGGGGGAAATTTAGCAGTAAGACAATATCATCCATGATTTTTTTTCCCTCTAAACCCTTCTTAGCGGAAGTGAAAAATAAACTGAGCGGCTGAATTAATTGTTGCAGATTAGTTACTGAAACGCTTAATGGTGCCAACCAGGAATGCAACTCCTCACACCAGAGAATGCGTGTTTACAGTTATTTGGGTAATTAAATCAAGAGGTCGTGTAATGAGGAGCAGCTCACAGCAGTCAGGGCCTTCTTAAAAACAAAAAGGCAGGGAAATGGGGTCAGAAAGTCCCAAATATGCAATGTGGTGGTAGCAAATCCTGGGACAGTGATGGGGAGAGGTTTTCAGTGTCTGTTGTGTGCTGCTTGCATCCAGCTCTCATCCTGTCCTGCTTTCCCACCTCCACTGGGAGGATTTGCTTCCCCTTTGTCAAATCTGGGATGGAAGGTGGTGGCTGCGTCACCCCCCCATCCCCTTGGGTCTTCTCACCCTTTCCTGGAGCCCCCCTGGTGTTCCAGAGCCTTGCTGGACCTGCAGGCAGTGAGGGGACCCCAGTTTGAAAGGGGAGCAGACAGAAAGTCACCCCCTTCCTGCACAGGCATCCCAGGGACTTCCACAGTGGCTGCTTCCAACATTCCTGGCCTGGCACATTCTGGTGCTGCCAGCTGTGGTGCCGTGCAGCCGGAGACTCACAGGACCTGTGGCACAGCACAGGTTAATGGGCTGCATTCCCGCTTTATCCACCAGCTAATAGCATCCCTGCCTAAAGTCCCAGTGGCTTTGCCTCAGGCCGTTCTTACTCCTGCTGGTCATTCCTTGGCTAGTACAGACCTCACTGAGTGATTTTATGTCCAAGTGCTCCCTGCTCTGCTCAGCTTCCATGACATCCCTTGGCTCCCATCACCATCCTGCAGCCCAGATGCTGCCCACGGTGAGGGACCAGAGGCTGAGATGCTCTCCCATTTTTTTGGGGTGAAGGAGCTGGCAAGACAGGGAGCAAGACCAGTGGGCAGCATCACCCTGGGAGCCACCTTGATCTGCATTAAGAAAAACCAACCAAACATCCTCATCAAGCACCAGGCAGAAGGCAGAGAAGTGTCTGCTGCCTGCAGGGGAGCCTGCAGCATCACAAATGTTCCTGCCTGAGACTAAGTACATCTTTCGGGGGGAAATCTGCCTGCAAAGGGGATGCAAAGAGGAGCACTGGTCCCTGTGGGCCAGCCTCCTCCCAGGGCTATGTCCCTCCTGCTTCCCTCCTCTGCTGGGAGCATGTTATCGTAGAATCCCAGACTGGTTTGGGCTGGAAGGGACCTTAAAGCTCATTCAGTTCCAACCCCCTACCATGGGCAGGGACACCTTCCACTAGACCAGGTTGCTCCAAGCCCCGTCCAACCTGGCCTTGAACACTGCCAGGGATG
>JANHGB010044322.1:0-25820 GCA_026283785.1 Coracopsis vasa
CTGACTTTATTTCAGGCTCCAAGTCTGGCAAATAAAGGATGCTTATGCTTCTTAGAGTGAGGTGGAGGCGCTGCACCCTCGCTGCTGTATTGCCACAGAGAGAAGCCTCCAGCATATGGGATCACTCCCCATGTTGAGGTTCCTCTCCCTCCGTGCTGACCCCACATGAAACCTAAACAGAACTGAACTTCCCACTGAGGAAAGGTAACTCTGACAAGGTGAGAGCTTAAATTCCCTCTCCCGGTAAAGCCGTGCTGTCCACACCTGCTGATTAGGCTGGAGGCATGTTGTGATGCCATATTCCCTCGACTTGCACGCCTGCCAGGCTTTGACACAACCATGCTCCAAAACCAACTCTTCATCAAAGATGTCTTACATTCAGCTGAAATCAAAGAGCCTGAACAGATGGCTCTAAATATATTTCCTCCTTGTAATGATGGCAAATAAAAGCAGTGTCCTCTAACACGTTCTGTACAGCATCTGTAACGCTAGTGCCGCAAAGGGAAATCAAAAGAAATGGGGTAGGATGTTATGTGTGCTGTGTGCTCGGAGAGTATTTTAAACTCCCTTAGCCTCTGTAATGAAAACCACACTGTCTGAAAGTGAAACACTGCTGATTGTTAACTGTTAGGTCTGTTGGAAATAAAGTGAGGGACACAGGGAAAGGGAATTTCACGTAAATCTAATTTCTTCTGTGTCAAACAGCGCTACTGTATTTCCTTCCATCTGCAAGGACACCCTGTGAAATGTGGATGAATGTTATTACAGTCTGCAGTAAGCAGAGTTCAAAGCGGGGAGAATTTGGTTCAGATTTGGATTCGGCAGTTCAGAAGTTCCTTCACACTTTCTTCAAACGAACCAGGGAAAAAAAGGAATCTCAAGCTTTGACTTGTCAATCTTGTACAATAAAAACTTCGTCATGAATCAGGTTGCTATGTAAAGTAGCCGGGAGTTAAGCAACTATTTCTAAATATTGCTTAGTCAGCAGAACTAAACTGGATTATTTTGCGGGTAGGATACTCACTGGGATGAAAGGGAGCGACATCACAGTTCCCAGTTCTGTCCATGACTCCCTGGGTGACTTTGGGCAAGTTATTGCTTCTCTTTGTGCTCCATCCCCCTTCTGTAAAACAAAGAGCCCACTTTTCCTTCACCCTTTGTTTTCCATAACTAGATAGCAACAGCCTGTGCTATGTGGTGAGCCACACAAACCACACGGGGACAATGGGCTGGGATGCTCTGATGTCTGCTGGGACCTCTTGGTGTTACTGTGACAGACATAAGTAACAGAAGCAGGCTAATATCTCCTTGTAACAACTGTCACCCAATTCTGACTCTCCCAGGGAGTAAGTGAAGGGGAGAGCCAATGTTCACTATGCCTAACTGAACATCCAAATTAAAGTTACTGAAATATGGGCTTTTCTGCCCATCTCTAACACACAATGCTCCAGTTCATCCATGATGCTCTCAGATGATCTGGACAGCAAGGCTGCTTCCACACGCCATGACTGAGTTCCTTGTCCTCCTTGTCTCATCTCCTTCCCGGATACCCAGTGGCAAAGTCCAAACAAACACCCCAAAAGGTGCATTAACAAAACTCAAAGCCAAATCCTGACGCACCTCCTGAAGCTTCCTTCCTCCTAACATCCTCATCAGCTTTCCAGGCTCCTACCCACACACAGTTCCGGCACCAGAAGTAAAACAAGCTGGTAGACCATCAAGAAGAAACTGCCTGCTCCTCTGTCTCCCTGCACAACCTTGGCTGACAGGAGAGGGGTTTTGGAACCAGCGTCCTGTCCTTGCTCCCAGACTCACAAGTCCCAACAGTCCTCACCTTGGATTCCAGACCTACTCACTGCTTGAGTTCCCTCCAGGGACCATTAACGTTGCTTGCAGTTATTATTTTCAGTGTCAGACGGGTGGAATAAAGACCCCCCCAACACACATACAGATCTGTTCAGTCCTGAAGGGACTTGGAGCTACCTGCCCAGTCTTGAAGGGACTAACATATCCCATTACAAAGTCCCAGACTAAATTCACTCCCAACAAAAAGTCATCTCCCTTTGGACGGGTAAAGTCTACCTTTTGAAATGTCCACATGTTGTCTCAGCAGCTCTCCTTTATGGCTGTTTACATTGGATGAGAAGTGGAACACAAAGCAACATTCAGACGAAGAAAGTAGTAAAATACGTGTGTTATCTATTTTTTTAGCTGAATAAATTGAGCTTGCTTTGCATTATTGCTGGCTGTCTTAGCCCAGCTCTGAAAGTGAGAAAGAGAAAGGGAATCTTGAAAGGCAACTCCCAAGAGGACACTAATATTTTTAATAGTTTGTGGGTTATGAAACAAATCTGTGTTAGCAGTATTATATATCTCAGCCTGAACCACTGGGGTGTTTCCAGGCTCTTTAATGAAACTAAAGCACTAACACAGCATTGCCAAGAAAGCAGATTTATTCACAAAGAAATGTTTGCTAGCAGAAATGAAAGCGTAGGCATGAGTGGGGCTGTAGCATACTAATGCACGGTCTTGTCACTCACATTGCCCCTTATCACATCAGCTGAACCCTGCTGTCATTGCTGGATCACAGGTTGCACCTTTTCCCTTTTTCCCTGACACCCGATCTTGCCTTCTCCCCGCTTTTGGGAGCCCATGGCATAGCAACGCATCAACGTGGGCCGAAACGTGTGCTAAGAGCAAAACTTGATCTATAGCCGAGGAGAGCTGAACATAAAAAGAAAACACATACACAAACACTAGGGACTTCTTTTTTTCTCTTCATTTTACAGTGTGAAATAGGACCCAAACTAATCAATGGAGCTCAGTGGGAGTGCATAATTATTAATAGGCCCTACATGGGGCCTCAGAAAATAGCAGTTCTCTTGGAAGTTTAAAAGGTCAATGTGAATAACTAAACCATACTTTTCTTGGTAGTTATTATGCAGTAAAAAATAATTCATAAGGAAATCAGTTTAGGGGGAAAAAAACCCAACTCATGTTCTAGCAGGGTGGTTTAGGAGTTGTTCCTATGTCTTCCATGTATCTTTTCTGGCAGGTTAATGGACCATGTTTTATTCTCTGCCTTACTTCCTAAAGCTCACAAAGCCCAGTCCTTCTTCACTGGTTGTTATTACAGACCTTGACTGTATGCTGCCTGGCTGAGAGGGGAATGAAAACATTGGTGGAGAACAAGGCCAGACGATGCACCGTGCTACTGGTTAGAGCTTTGGTCACTAGTTACACAGCAGCCCGATGGGTCTAGTTATGTGCTTGCAACTCTTCAGACTGATTTCTGGTGATGTGTAAAACAGAGGACATGATGGGCACCATCAAGGGTTCAGACCTTTGAAGGAGCTCTACATTGTGTCTAGGCATCTAAAGATATTTCAATGAAAAATGCTGAACAAACCCCAAGTCCTCCTCACTAAAGTCTGTTTAATGCTGAAACCAAAGAAGTTATGCTCTTTCAAGAGCGAGGTTGTGATGAAGCAGATGGAGGCTCTGGCAGCACGCCTGGGACACATATCAGGCACACAAGCTGATCCTATTATTATGAGAAAAGTATCCTTGTGAAATGGATGATGACACATCAGGAGAGATCCCACACTGAATGGTTTGAACATGCAAGCGAAGTAGCCACTACAGCACAGATCCTGGTGGAAACAATAGGTGCCTGGCATGAGGCAAGAACCACCCAGAGCCAAGCCAACACAGCAGGATATTCTCCATGATCATACAGCTCAGGTGAGAACCACCCCTGGGAGAAAGACTGGTATGGATCTTACTGACAGGGCATGGAGGTCAGGGCCAGCTTTCTTGCTCGCTTCTCAATGAATTACCTTCAGGCATCCTCAGGCCCTTAACTGGATTCAGTTCCAACACCTATGTGAGTCATGTTAGAGTACAACATACGGAGCTCAGCACAAGTGAGTTCTGAATTGGCATGAATTTCAAACAGCAGAAGAAACTGCTGAGAGGACTGTGGATGATGTTGTGCATGATGGACAGAACAAGTTTACCCTTACCTCACACCAGGCTGGGCCGTGCGATGTGTCAGAGGGCTGCCCGCACACATGGACATGAACACATGGAGAGCTGAATGCAATGCCCCAATGCAGTGGTAGAGCACAGTGTCAGCACGGGCTGGGAGGCTGAGCAAATACGTGTCTTAACTCTTAGGGAAAAAGCCATCAAGTGGTATTTAACACAAGCATGACCTTCATCTGAGGTGACCTGCACACCATCAGAAGGTATGTGGGGATGGGGACAATGTCTGCCTATCTGCCTATAAATGAGCTTCTGGCCACTGAAGCCAAACCAGCCAGATCCTTGCCCAGTCCTGGTTTGATAATCGTTATCTCCTATTTATGCTGTCACCAGCTCTGCAGTGCATTGTCCAGAGGTGCACACACAAACGCTGTGACTCAGTACAGAAATACCCGTGAACTGGCCAGGTTTCAATCCGAGCGTTTTTCTCAGGAGTGAAGTCATTTTATTACTATGCTTTCTACCCAAGCATGTGCAGCATCTGGTTAATATATTCCTGGGTAGTTCCTAGCTCTCCAAACACTCAGCCCTGCCATATTGCAATACACACAAAAGGTAAACTTTCCAACACTTCGCTTGGGTACCTGCTCCAGGCACTCACAGACCTGGTTAGGAGGATTTTCCAAGGAGCTAGCCTGCGTTTTCCCGTGCTTAATTTAGTTATTGGAATGTCTGCCATATATATGTGTTCTCCTTGGCTTCTGCACAGGTCAGCTACTATAAATCAGCCTAGTATCACTGTAATGGAGCTACAGTAACTTACAACAGCTGAGTATCTGGTTTATGAATGCAGTTCCCAGAGCTTCATGCTAAATACAGCCCAAGGCTGGGGCATATAAAGAAAATGAAGAGGTTATGAAAGGTAGGTACGTCTCTTCCAGTTCAATATTGTTTGTCCCAGATACTTACTAGGTGATGAAAGGATAAATAAACAGACCCCAGGCACGGTGATGTCAGACGCTGGTTTTGCCAGTGATGTTTTCTCTGTAGAAGGAGTGCATGTGAAACAAATGAAGAAACAGGTGAGAGCGAGTGTTTGGCTGCCAAACTTGGCCATAGATAAAACATGATGAAGATATTAACCCTGTGGACTGGAATGTGAGTAGAAGAATACCTGGGGAGGGAAAGGAAATCACCATGGCCATTGCGAGCCTGCCTAAGTACCTGACAGCAGCTAATGAGGAGGTGCAGAAGGAAATTCACTTCTAAAGCCACATCAGGCATGATCCTTAAAGCCCTGATCCCATCTGGTGAGGCAAAGAATTTATTTCTCAAGCTCAGTTTTTGCTATGCTCTTCCCCAGTCCTGCTTTCCTCCAATTCTGTGTAGATGTGGAACTGTATCCAAGTCAGGCTGCACACTACTGGAGTTTCATATTCTTCATTGAAAACCTTTTTCTTTCAGCAGCAACAAAATGGAAATGGAAAATGTCTCCATCTGATGGAGTTTTGGTAGGGTTTGGTTTTGCTTTGGGGGCTCGGTTGTTTATGAAACACTGGAAACAAGCAGCTTGGATTTCTTGCAACTGAATAATTCTGCCTAAACTAAACCACTTGAAATTTTGGGCAGGAATAACCCCACTGTACTTGCTGAATCTTTTTACCCTTTCTCCAGCCACAAGTGCAAAGGGATGAGCTTTCAAAACCTGGATCACAAGCACAGCATTGGCCACTACACGCATGAGTGCAGCCATCAATGCCAGCCAGAGCAGGGAGACACTTGGCACAGGAAGGTAACTCCAGCAACATCTGGTAGAAGGCTCCACTGTATTTGTGTGCCAGTTCTGCTCCCTGTCCTGGGAAAGCACTGGTCACCAGGACACCCCCATCTGCCAGACCTTCACAATCCCACCAAGGTGACCTGACATCACCTTTAAGACAAGATAAAAGCATAAACCCCACGACCTGCGACAGCATGATCTGAAATCAGCCTCAGGATTTAACACAGCTAACTTGAGCCAGGAGAGACCCCAGCTGGCAGCTCTGCCCATCCTTGCATTGCAGAGTGCGCTTTCTGCTCCAGGTGCCTCTCTCTGTCTGTGGATTAGAGAATGAAACCAAATTACTGGCTTAGACCCGATGTCTTAACTGCAGCAAGCAGGGCAGCTCCCATGGGAACTGAAAGCACTGTGCTAACTTTCATCAAATGATGCAGCGAGAAGCGGTCTCTTCCCACAGAGTTCACTATAGATTAGACAGCAAGTTGACACATCTCTGGCTAGCACGTTAAACCAACTCCACAAGTATTTACCAGCTGAGGTTTAGGGAGACAGGGACCAGAAACAAACCTAAAAGATTAAAAACAAAATCAGCTAAGTGGGGCCGTGGCAAATTGCCCTGCCAAGCACAGCTACCCTGAGCAGAAGCTCTGTCTCCCTTCTCCCCCATGCAGGGTTTCCCACCACTGACAAATATGTGCAAAGGGCAAACTGTGCCAACTGATCCCAGCCTAGAATAATGCCAAATAGGGAAAAGAGTCCTTTAGGCTTGTAAGCAAGAAGGAAAACATTGATACGTGTGGTTGAAATACCTTCAGTCTTGCAACTATTTGGTTATCCCAGTACCTGATGCTTTGGGAGCAAAGAAAGGGAGTAGGACAGTATTCCGCACTCGAATCAAACAAAAACAACATCAGCTGTTTCTTGCCTATTAAAGGAGTATCAGCAGTGATTTCACTTCCTAAGTTACTGTTTCTGTCTTTGTCATAACATACAGAGATGATTTGGCAAACTTCGCTTATGAATTTCCAAGAGAAGAAAATGCCGAAGCTACTTTGGCAAATGTAACCATAAACATTCTCCTATGTTTTAATAAGGATAAGAATAAAGAATGTTTTAATAAGGATAAGAATATAGTCCTCTAAATGAGATGACTTTGCTTTAAAAGCCAAGTGAGAGTCTAATTTAGAGCTACTTATTTTCAGGCATCAGGCAAAACTCCTAAAATAACCTTCTGGTTATTATTTACAGTTTCGGCTCTCCCCTTTCTTTATCTTTCCGGATTTCAAAAGGGCTTTATTGATGGTGAAAAAATTAGAGTATTGACAGATCAAGGGTAAGCAATACCAGCAAAGAGGATGCCTGTCTTTGTATTTAACCATTGTCAAAGGAACTGGGTTTCTGTGTGGCCTGGACAAACCACCTAGAGGCAGGTTTTCTGTTGGGGTTTCTCTACCATACTGGAGTCACCAACCTGATCTACAGGACAGCCCCAGCACGGCAGGATGAGATAGGAACAATGCTCCCGTGGTGCAGATGGAGAGGGCAGGGATGCCCTCAGTGAGCACACGGTCGCAGCCTGGCCTCCATCATATCCTAAACATTGCCATTCCAGGGATATTTAAAAGCTTTGTCCCTCAATATATTTGAACACTTCAGAATTGTTTTTGCAGAGAGAGTGATAAATTATAAAGGCCGATTGATTTACTACATCAAGGTAGCAGCAAGTGATTTTCCTCAGAGCAGCTGCTCTGCTGAAACACCAGCAGAGCCAGAAGAAAGGCACACATCTTCAGAAGGCTCCTTTTCCAGAGCGATTTCAGTCTCCTGATGACTGTATAATAGAGGTAGAACCGAAGTCATCTGCTTTCCTATTTTACGCAAGGTGACTAAGAAAGTCTTATTTGGTTTGAATAGATTTCAAAAGCATGCATATATATATATTTATGTATCTAGATGAATAAGCCTCTTTCATAAGAAAGGCTTCATGAATATTTCATGGCTTTCCCCTCGGGTTTGTAAGTATCTGGTTTGCATGCTTTACTAAGTACAATTTACTGCCACCTGGGCTCAGGAACAGAAGATTTCCACTGGCTTCTGCTGTGTCCATCAGTAGCCACAATGTAAGGGATACATCATGCCAACAGCTCCATCATCCTCTCCGATGATATCAGAGTCATCTTCAGATTTAGTTGGAAAAACCAGGTGACAAAATGACCTCCCAAAATTGTGCAGCTCCATTAGCTACAAATCTGTGCTGCCCAGTGGGTCTTTCTTTCCCTGGTTGGATTTTAATGAATGTTTTCCTTACCCCTGGTTCTCCCAAGATGTTGTTCAAAGGGAAAGAAAAGTGCAGGGTGACCCATGGAATTCATCTCTCATCGCATCCCTCAATTTTCCACATATTTTCTAGAAGTGTAAGTTTGGATAGGCAGGCCAGGTTGCTGTCACATCTCCCACTTGTAACTGCTGACAGTCAGATGTTCTTGCTTACTTTAGGGTTTGATTTATTGCCTGCAATTAGGCTAAACATGGATATTTTAAAAAATACAAAGGGAATCTATGATTACTGTAAATTGGAAGCAAAAATAGAGACAGGAGAAATTATTTCTTTATCCAACTTGCCAGGCATGAACTCACTTGCTTTTTCATCTCTGAGAACGTGTTGGAGTGCTCTCTCTACTCATGTAAAGGGTGCTCATCTTCCTGAGCATCACAATGAATGAATTTCAGCTCAAACCATCACGAACTGAAGTTTCTGCAAATCACTGCCCACACTGGAAGAACCCTCAACTCCAACTGCTTCATTCAAAGCACTGGCAGAAGTTTTGTGGCTTTGATGGCGCTTGGAATCTGCTGAAATCCAGGTCTTGATTGTGATGCTGATGAGATCAACCCAAAAAGTGTGGCATGGACCACTGTGAAAATGAGAATTCAGCATCACAGAGCTGTCTGCTATAAAATGCCATGACCAAATGACACAGTCAGCCCTTGAGGGATATGAATCCAAGCAAAAAGCTGGAATGGGTCCAGCTTCCACTAACTGTACTTCAATTGCCACCTGAACTATTCAGCCCACTCCACTCTCTCCCAGAAGTACAGGACATCGTAAGTGAACAAAAAAGTGCTTTTGTGCAATCAGGCTTGGATTTATTTCAAGGGAGCCAACAAATCCAATGTAGCTACCTTCTTTGGGGGAATTCAGAGCACATTCCAGCAGAGCAACAATGAGTACAAGCACCATCTCACGTAATGCAGCTCATGGCCTTAACATCCTCCACCTGCCTGAGTGCTTGGCAAAGGCTGAGGCTGAAACACCAAAGGGTTTCAGTGCATAAAGGCCTTCTAAAAATGAGGTTGGTTTAAGTAGCCAGGCAGAACCCTTGCATATAATAAGGGGCATGAGAAAGGTTATGCCTACTTCACAGAGCAGATTCCAGCACACAGATCCCTTTTCTTGGCCACCAAAGATGCAGAACTCTGTGCAATTTGGTGTTTATTTATACGAAAATAGCCTTCATTTTTGTTCCATGCCTTGGGGCTGTGCAGACTGCGATAGGAGAGGCATGTTTCCAGCAGTGATAAGCAGCAGACAAGGGGCAGTATTCTGTCCAGCATCTGTTATCACACACCTCCCAACCTGAACAGAGCAAATTAAAATGAAAGACATTAAAGAATTAACACTGTAAGCATTTATGAACAGTGTCAATCATTCACTCTCTCCTGGAGCATGCAGTTAGGTGAACAAGCAATGCTGTGCTCCAGGGATTAATGGTACATGACTGAAGTCCTGATTGCTGTGGGCTATTTAGTGGTGGAGCACATTTGCCCTCAGCCAGGCAAAAGGAAGTAATGAGCTGAAATAAAGAAATGGGAAATATGAGTTGGGTAGGAGAAGAAAACATCCTAACAAGCTGCCAGGGGAAGTGCTGGTTCACCGCTTGGGTCATTTTGAATTGGACTGGATAATGCACTGGAAAGCATCCTAGTTTCTGGGAGACTGTGTGCTGAATGTGAAGGATGAAGGGGTAGAGCACATTTCTGCCTCTTTCACTTGGTGTCTTCCATGACCTGCTCTCTAAATAGCTCATGTTCAAATCGAGCCCAGGCTTATCTTCCACCTGAAGCAGACGGTAACTACCAAAGAAAATAATGAGTATCCTCACCATTCATACCTAGTATTAACTTCCATGGGTAGCCTTCACCTCCTTCCCTCAGCTGCAGCATCTCATAGTCCACTGTAGCTCCAATTAACCCATTTTAATCCCACAGACTGGCAATGCCAAAGAGCAGTAACAACCTCTCAGTCACTGATGTCTATGTGAACAATCTTGAGACAACACAAAAGACCTACTCAGGCCTTCTCCACAGGCTCAGCTGCCTCTGAGATTTTCCTCTCCAAACTGCTCAACCTCTTCTTTAGGTCAGCAATACCCAAACTACAGCTGTGACCCCATGGGGAGCTAGCACAGTTATTAATGGTGTTACGAGCCTTGCAGAAATGCAATTCATGGATTCAAGGATCACGTGTATTTTCTACTTGGAGGTCATTTGGCAATCAGGAAAAAAATGCTGGGGGGTCTGCTATTTTACATCTCTTTTTCCCCACAGAGAACAAGGAGGCAATATCCAGGGAAGGTAAGGCCTCCCCAGCCTCCACAGGCAATGAGAACTCATTTATTTCTATGCTGATAGAGGGAACGGTGGTGATTCGGGAATGAAACTCAGCCAGCTTGTTACACTACATGCCCTTTTCAAACAGGAGCGATACTGCTTTCACATCTGACATGCATCATTAAAAAGCAATCACTTCAAGCAAGGCTCGTTTTATTTATCACAAAAAGAAACGGAATGGGAAAAAGTGAGAGATAATCATCACTCAACCCTTTCCCTGCTGAAAAGCAAAAGCCTGTGTCCAACAAGCAAGACCACCCATCTTGAAGGGGTTTTGTAAGACTTGCACTTGGCCAGCGTTTTAAGAAGCAGCCATTCCTATGCCTTGCACATGCATTCAGGGCGATAGTCCTCAGAGCCCGATATCCTATCTCAGAGAGTAATAAAAATCAGATGCTTCTACAGAATAGATAATGATATAACAATATGTCTATTGAGAGTGCTCTGTCCTACCTGTAGACAGTTCGGATTTGGCTTATATCCTGCACAAAGAGTGTTTATACCACTTACAAACATTTAGCGATGTCATGTAAGTGAACAGAGCTCACTTCCCTGTCCAACCTTCTTGGCATTTTCCTGCGTTCCCAAAATACACTTTTTAACAGTACAACCTTGCGGACATAGCCTGGAAATGCCAAAGCCATCAGCAATATTCACCGTGCTGGCAATGCTTCGCACTTTTGGCTGGAGAGGGAAGCCTGGAGACTTGCAGTGTGGTGGCATTTGTGGGAGAAAATAATCTTGGCTATCTCAGAAAGTGATCTTTATGTTAATTTGATATGTGGATTGTATTTCTGCTCATGTGGAAGGGGTAAGTTAATGTGCTATAAGGGAAGAACTCCTTAACATAAGAGCATGAAGATAATTTTTCCAAGATCAGTTTAGAAACTTGGTCTAATCTGCCTTTGCAGTTTGCACAGATACCTTTACAGCAGCTATGCAGCATGAGCACTGCAAATCTGGGTGCAGGGAATGAAAAGATTCAACCCATTTCTAGTGCTTTTCCCTCCCTTTTGCTGCCTGAAGTCTGGGACCTGAGTCTTGCGAGCCTCAAGGCATCTACCCCCTATGCTTATATGCTTATGGAAAGCAGCACCACAGTGCCTAGAGGTGACTGACAGGCACTTCCCAAGGAGCTCAGCAATGTCCCATTGATTTCCATTTGTTCCCAGATGTAAAACTAGAGATTTAAAGACAGGAATTGATCTTGTAGGTGCTGTGTGACCCAATTTGGCAAGGAAGGGAACTTCTTTTTATCAGAGATAAAACCAAACCAATTGGAAATCCCAGCAAAAGGGCCAATCTTGACTAAGAGATTGAAAACATCCTTTAGTATTGCTCCCATAAAAGCTCTAATCCTGCCTTGCACATTGAATTAACCCTGAAGTAAGTCCACCACTTCCACCAGACAGACTCCCTGCCTAAAGGTGAAAGCAAACTGTCAAACAGGAGGCTGACACTGAGGTCTGGTGCTGCTCACAGCTGTAACAGTAGCCGGGTCCTAAATTCAATGGCTTAGTCTGACCTATTCAAATAGTATTTTCTCTGCCCAAATAGCTGATCCTTAATGAAGCTATTTATGTAAGGAAATTAAATTAAAAAGGAATGTTAGTCACCTGGGTGTTGCCACACGGCTGTAATGTGTGTCTGGGAGACCCGAGACTCATAAATTGTATACAACACACTGAATGGAGGTCTTTAGCCTGTATAATTAAGTGGTAACTAGTTTCATATTAAAGATATTACACATACACAGAGGCACAAACAAAATGTCATATTCTCCGTTTCCTGTGTATAAATCTCTGCTCACAGCAAAGCCAAAGAGTGTGGGGTAGGAGTGAGGGGGTTATGATATCAAGGGAAAAGGTTTGGGACTGAAAAGTGACCTACAACTTTGCACCCACACCTTTTGGGGCTGGAGGCAAGAGGCTGACATCAACCCAGAGGCACAACCCACTGTGGCCACTGTTACAGCTGGAGTCTTCACAGACTCAGGGAGAAGTCGGGTGGCTCAGCATCTCTGAAAAACCAGTCATCAATTGCCCAATGCCAAACACTACAAACCATCATATCCATAGAGAAGATGAAGCTCAAGACCCGGTTATGCTCTCTTTCAAAAACCTGTGGCCAAAGATGCAGCAACTGCAGGATAAGAGAAGACAAAGAGCCACCGACGTCAAGTCAGGTTTGACACTGAGCTGGCTGCTACAGACAAGGCTCAAGGTACACATGGCTTGCCTGGGAAACACATACTCATACCACCCTCACTAAAATACGGAAGGCAAATCTGTGCATCAGAGCAGCTGAGATACCTCAAAAACCTGGCTGTGGGCTACAGAGCTTCACCATGGCCCTGCAAATACATTCCTGACATCAGATTGGGATAGAAATACATAAACCCACACTGCCAATTGCTGGGCACACCTGCACTGCCAGGTAGGAGTGGTTTTAAATCACAGGTAGATGACCTGAGCTTGACTTTGTATAAACACAACATAGACACACAGGATTAACTATCCAGGCCCTACCTCCATGCAGCAAAAAGCAAAGGCACCCTCGCAGCATGCCTTAGATATATGGACTACACATTCTCCTCCTCTTCACTGCCCCCTGAGAATGCCATTTCAACTCTATTAGCTCCTAAACAGCTGATGTCAGGCAAAATACAGTCCCCTTCCTCCCCATCTTTAAGCCTAAGATACATCAAGGCTTCCAGGCACCTCTGTGACCAGCAAACTCTAAGACCAGAGCTTTACCTCCTTCAGCACACTGAAGGACCTGCTCTCCATCCTGCAAACAGCTACTGCTAATTCCCAGAAGGAGACACTCTCACTTAGGAGCCAGCCAGCAGCTCACACATGACCACATCTTAAACCCAGCAAACAGCATTGCCAGGCTCCAAGCAGCCCAGGAAAGACAGTTCTGGTGTGAAAAGCTTTGTAAGACACAGGACCGCACCAACCCATGCTCCTTCCCCAGCGCTCTGGTGGCACGTGGAGCTAAAGCTTAATTATTGTGATTTATTAACTTATAAAGTCAGATTAAATGGGTATTTGCAGCTGAGCGGCTTTGAAAGGGGAAAGTGATTCGTGTTATTTATCCAGCTGAGACAAAACTCACGTGGCATGAACCCACAATGCTAATTTCTCCAGATTAAAAGTAATAGATTTCTAGGAAAAGGATGTCATTAGCATCTGGCAGATACATCAATTAGGAGGAATGCCCAATTCATACAGGCATACCGTCCACATCGGCTTCTAAACACAGCAGAGATTACTTAAACCCCTGCATTTTCTCTAATTTAAGGCTTTTTACTCACCCATGACATGGCATCTACAGGGGCTTCAGACCTGCTCAAGCAGAACCAAAGCTCCAGCGGCTTCCAAAGCAGATTGCAATCACTGTGTGGTCCCATCCATGCTCAGAACATGGTTCTTATCAACATGCAATTTATCCCTAACTGAATAAACAACCCAATAGACAGAACCTGGATAAAACTCTTCTCTCTTCAAAAAACAAACTTTGGAAATAAAAAATGGGGACAGCAATACGAAGCAATATATACATGTTCTTCTCTATCACCTGGTTATTTTGCTATCTGAGATGCTTGCTAGAGTGGGCAGAACTTGCATCATCTGATGCGTTAAATGGACAGTTTCTTCTACCTGTGACAAGATTAGATTGCAGTACTGGCAGGATACACCTTGGATAGATAGTCACCAGGACCTGGGGAATTGTACAGAAAAATAAATGGTGCCACAAGCTTAACTGAAGGTAGGGAAACTTATGAAATCAATAGAGAGAGAGAAAAGTAAACTCTTCATCTGACCTTGCACCTGTGGTGGAAGTGATGCTGCAGAGATATGAAGAACACAAGGATTTAATGTCACAGATATATGAAACTGGTGTTTCTCAGGCCAGGTGTTGCCTATTCCCCACCTGCCTATTCCCCTTCCACTTGATCCCTCAGCATCCTCCTGCACAAGGATGTAAGGACTGGGTTAAAGACCTGCATCAGCTAATGAAGCACCTGATTCTAACTAATCTCATCCCAGGGGGGTGGGGAGAAAGGATATGTGTAGCTATAAAAGGTTTCCCTTGGTATTAGTAAAGGTTAGGTTTTTGACAGAGGCAGGACTATGTTCCAGGTGGGACTGTGGTCTGAGGTTTGTGAGTGGCTGTGATTTGGAAGTTGCCTTTGCAGGTATTTGTTGTACTGTTGTCAGATGGAGTAAGACAGCTCACTTGCAGTGTTTGAGAAGTCCTGATATGCATGGTCTATTGGTGTACAGCAGTGAGCAAGGATGGTGGATATATAGCATCATTTCAGGAGCAGGGGTGGAAGATACTGAGATTCACAGCTAAAGCACTGCTCTTTCAGTTTGGAGGTAGAAATGAATAGAGCCTTTTGGTTCAACCTAGGCTGGCTTTGGAGAAGGTTGATGGTGGAGCCTCGATGAACCTGAAACATAAGCAAAGCTTTCATTTGAGTCAAACTGTACTTTTTGTTCAAGCCTAAAATGAAGTACTTAAATGTTGAAAGTTTCCTTTTGCTTAACTTGGTTAAATTAAAGCTCTTCATAAATGACTAATTTCCAACTGGAAACCAAAGCTGGAAGGAATTTTGTCTTGAAATGGCTGAAACAAGTATTTGAGGTTTTCCCCTTCTTTTATGTACTATTTGTCCATAGAACAAAGAATGTACTTTGAGCACCAGGTGAGTTGTTTTAGCCAAATTGCCTCACCTGTCTAAAATAGGTGGGTTTGTATCCACTGACTCCAAGATGCTCACAAAGTGATGCCAAACAGAGAAAAGACTTTGCTCCCCTAGAGCTCACTTCCCACCCCATCATCTAGCTGCCCAGCACAATTAAGACCGTCTGCCTCCTGCATTAACAGTACCCAGTGAAGCGACACAGCAAACAACATATCCAACCCCTTCTTAATACACAGCTGCTTTTACAGCTTGTTTTATCTTTGATGGGAGACAGAGTCCAGCTGAAGACCAGGGCATGTACTCATGCTTCTGGCTCTGCACTGAGCATTTCTAACCACTTCATCAGCATGTCTTCAGATTGGCTTAAACCAGGAGTAAGCTTCTATTCCTCCCTGTTGGCCAGTGGATGAGGAGAGGTAGCCAAGCTCTCCCTTTCCTCCTAGCCCACTGATTCCCACTTTCCGATCTCCCACCAGCAAGCAGCAACACCGCAAGCCTGGTGTGAAAGGACCATGGTGTGAAGGCTGTTGGAAACACAGCTTGTTGGTTCCTGGCATGGTCCAAACTCAAGGCACAATCAAACCCATAGAGAGTCAGTAGCAAATCGCTCGAGCTTGTTTTTTATGAGACACGTTAGCCAGCCCCCCTTTCATATTCTTTACGAGGCTGCCTTCAGCCCTACTCATAGTAAAAACTCCCGAGTTATGGAAATCATAAGAAAGAAATTATGTATGGAAAAATCATTACATTATAAATTGGTTCCACTGTTCAAACCATGTAGGAAACGGGGCATATAAAACTCAGATGGTGTCGCAGACTTTGATACAAGGTTTATTATTACACAAGTGAAATATGTGCTAACGTACTGCCGCCTAATTTGCCTTTATTTACAGTGCAGACCCATCACTGGGCAACTTCATAAATTTCACCAACCTGGGTGATTTCTCTGATTGAATGTGGCAGCTCCCATAGAAACACACACAGAGACAAAGGCAGATCTTGCATCTTCAGGGCTATGCAGCTCCGAATGTGTCCCCCCACCTCATTCAAAAATCACAGCCATCTCCCTGCTTTTTCCTCATTTTCAGATTCCATTCCCTTACTATAGACTATTGCAGTGCTGTTATCCTGTTATACACGTGTTGTTTGTGTCTGTGTTTTTTAAAGACCTAATTGAGGAAGGAGGCAGGAAAACTGGACAGGAATGGTTTTGACAAACTGTTCTTTGTTAGGAAATACCAGTTGGTTAAAATTGGAAGATTTCCATGGAAATGCAACAGTTTTCATTAAACTTCCATCATAAAATAGTCTGAAGCCAACAAGAGAATTTCAACAGTCACAGGCCAATGCCTGATGCTGTGCGCTGGGAAAAGGGACATCTAGGGAGAGACCCTTAACTGTGGTGGCTATGCAGGATGCTTCCCTGGGGAGAAAAAAGGAAAACAAAGGGATTATACTCAGTCACAGTTGTAAATTAGATCTGGTTGGGAAGAGGACATCCTGAGAAGACAAGAAGCAGGCCAGAGCTGACACATTGTATCAACTGTGTGTCTAGTTTTCTTTAGAAAAACTCTTGTTTTAATTAAATGGATTAAAAATAAAATCACAGTCATTATGAAAATATTCCTTTTCTGGAAAAAATCAGGGAAATCTTTTTTTCTGATTCAAATGGTCTGTTTCCATACTCCCACTGAGAACTTCGGTTTCTTCCTGCAAAATTACTTTCTTTAAAATAGACTCCACTTTCTATTAAATTATAAGGGGTTGAAATCTGAATGAAGTGCTTTGAATATATTGAAAATGATTCAACTGACCCAAAACCAATCCTGCTTTTTTTCTTTGTTCCGACATGGAACAAAATTTCTTTTGCTTGCTTCCCGAAACCTCAACAAATTGGAAAATCCATTTGCTATGTAGTTCTGCTCACAGCAAGGATGTCAGGAGGTCTCATTTATTAATGCCTACATGGTGTCTGAATTGAAGAAGTGCTGTCAAACTGTAAAGCATTATTGAACCTCTTTGGATTTCCACTTTGGTTTTGCAGAACGAAGGAGCCTGGTTCTTGGCTGGGGCCAAGATCTCAGTGTTGCCATCACCAGGGAGCACTCCCATTAATAAAGCCTTGGACCACCATCTGAACTCCTCTCTGCCTACCAAATCTAACCCCTTAATGCTGAAGATACTGAATTTGTCAAGTCTTAGGTTACAATACTCCTGCCTGTGAGGGCCTTTTTTCTTCCCTTCCCTGAGGCATGCTGACAGATTGGAGGGCTTTACATCTTGCTGTGTGTATCTTCTTTCACATCTTTCACCGTCGTCCTAAATGAAATCACGTACGGAGTGCAAGAGAGGAGAGGAGGCAGTGCAGGGTGGTGGGGTAAACCCTCCTAGCCTCAGACCACACTTGGGGCATACAATAGACCTGGATGTGAAATGATTTTTCACTGAGGTCCTATAGCAAAGGACTGACAAAATCATTACTTACAGACTGCAGACTGGTGGGGAAAGTCTTTAAGACCCGTGGGCTCACATGGGCTGAAGGGCCTCCATGGCAGATTAAAAACACACAAAAAAGCAGCTGAAGGCATTATTATTTGGGGATTTTTGCTCCCCAGGGAACTTGAGCCCCACTCATGCTTAAAGAAGCCAATGGTTAATATCGAAGTTAAAATAAAGCATCCTGCACTGCTAACAGTACATCAAGGACCTGCCTAAAGGAAAAGTGTTTCTCACCACCTCTGCTCATCTCTTGCTTGCTATGGCCAGAGGTTTGAATCCAGCTCACTCATGAAGCCAGAGACCAGCCTGCCTGCGTTTGGTGTGGGATGTAGAGCTGGCTGTTGGTCTGTCTTTACAGACCAAGTTTGTACCTACTGAGGACAACCTGTCAAGCGAAATAGCTCCCTTGCCATTCTGAATTAGTGCTCAGCACAGTCTCACCTCAAGCCCCACTACTCTGCTCCCAAACCCATACTGGTATCTGGCTGCTGCTGAAGGGA
Source organism: Coracopsis vasa (assembly GCA_026283785.1). Lineage (NCBI taxonomy): Eukaryota > Metazoa > Chordata > Aves > Psittaciformes > Psittacidae > Coracopsis > Coracopsis vasa. Next base: position 18,155 of record JANHGB010044322.1, read on the forward strand.
ATACTTGAAGGTATTTTTCATGGGTATTTCTCACCAAATGGGCAATAGTCTGGAATGAACTGATCAGTTCACTGCAATTCAGGTAGTTTCTAAGGCCCTACAGCAGATGCCCATGCTTCATGCTCTGAAGCGATGGTCAGGAGTGGGTGAGATCTGTCAGCTGCTATAGCACTTCCACTCGTACAGGGGCTTCTTCGATGGGCAGAGGGCCTCCCACAGCACCATCTGCAGTCAGCCATGGATAGCCTGTCCAGGCATGCCTGAGAAGGCACTAAACCACTTCACATCGCACAAACACAGTGCAGGACCCCAGAGAGGATGCTGCAGCAGACTGAAGGCTGGGCTCACAGCCCAGCTTGCCAGGGAAGAGCCTGCAGCCCCCATCCCACCCAGAGCTGCTCTGCTCAGCCAGTATCACCTTGATATGCAGGCTGATCGCTGGCTTCCATGGGTTTCAAGACATGAAGTGCATCATTTGCACCATATCCAGAGCAGACAAAGGTCTTGTGCTGTCACCTCACTTGCTTTGGAATAATACAACCCTCGCAAGTTCTGCAGTGAGCACGTGGTCCTGAATTCATCTGATTCCCCTTTTATTTGTAACTTAGCTTTTACAGCACCATTTAAACTATATATTTTTTTTAAATAAGGAAATTGCATCTTTAACGGAAATCAATCTCCCAATCCCCCTCAATAAAGCTTTTGAAGCTCTCTACAACTATGAGAGATGCAGGTATTTTTAGAAGGACCTTGTGGTAATTTTCTCTGCAGCATTCAATAATTTACAGTATCATAGCCAAAGGTACACATTTCCCTTAAGTATAATTTGGCATTAATCGGGCTTTCACAGACACATTCATTGCAGACAGGGAACCAGCTTAGAACACAACTTTACCCTAAGGATCACTGGGGAGCTGCTGAGCTGAATAATACAGTCCTATGCAAATTCACAGTGAAGCAAAGCCTGGACAAAGTCTCCCCATCTCAGACACAGCAAGCTCTCACCATGGGCCAACATCTCCCTCCATGTATTCCCAGGCAACACAGGGCAATGTGTGCAAGCATGGAAGAGCCACATGCTTATCCCGAGCTGGCATCATCACTTAAAGCATCCTCCCTGCTAGAGAGGCATGGCAAGGAACTGGTCCACAGCACAGCAAATGCAGCAGGGGTACAGCAAAACAAAATGATTTGCAATACACAGATTTATGAGGTTCTTTAACGATGCCTTCTGGACCCTCCCTTCTTTTCCCATATTATTAAAGGATGATATTTTGCAATAAGATTGAGACAGCTTAAACATAAGCATTTCAAGGCTGTGTATTGGACCACAGTAAGAACAAAATCATATATACAGTATGAAAGAAATGCAAGGCAGAAGATGTCTCATTTACAGACTGCCCCTAAAATGTGTGTGTTATACATGATAAAATAGACTTCTTTACCAGAATGTCTCTCTCTCAAGGTGAATGATCCTCAGCACTTTAAGGAAAAGCCACCTCAATCACGGCACTACACTCGCAAGGGAATATCTCACCTTTTTATTGCCTGGCCGTTATTAATTCAATATAGATGCATACAAGCAATGCATACATCTTTTTCCTGTGCGTCAGTTCTTGGCTATGGTATCTGGAGTTACTCTTTTGAATTATAAAGAAATCATTTGTTTACAAGTTAAAGAACACATTTTAACCAGCACCAGAAACTCTGACAAAGAGACAAAGAAGTCCAACAAAACTCCTTATTTAATAAATCAGTGGAGATCACTGTAAAGTGAGGAGGCCGAAGCTGGCTCTTAGCACCTGATCCCTTATTCCCATGTACCCTGTTAGCGGTTCTGCACGCAGTGGCGGCTATCACTAAAATTGCCAGAACAGCAAATTGTGTGGGAAATGTCAACATCCCAGAGCCTGCATTCCCAGGAATCGAAACTTCCCAAGAACAGCAGTTCTGGAAGCTTTGTTACAAACGTGTATGAAATTACAGGCTGTTACAACATACAGTAAAATATTACTAGTAGAGATACGCTCTTTACTAGAACACAGTAAATATTAGTAATTTACTAAAACACTAGTAATATTTTACTATGCACTTTATTATACTCTATGTAGAAAGACATAGAAAATAATCTAAATAAAGAATAATTTGTTAATCTTGATATTTTAAAATGAACTTTTCTCAGATCCCAAGGTCACCATTGCACTGCAACAAAATTCTCCCAACTGGCTTTTCTCCTGCTGAGAAATCTTGTCAAAATGGGCATGTTGAGGAGGAAAAGCAGATAAACATGGAATAATATTTAGTGTTTGGCTCTGTCTGAGCTGCCGGGAGACACGTTGCTCTTTATTATGGACACACACGGACCTGCAGAGCTGTGATCTCATATCCCCCTGTGAGCAGCCAGCCCTTTTCCAACCACAGAGAGCATCTTAAACCAGCCAATGTCCTCCTGCTTTCATTTTACACATGTAATCTAATACATGATTACACCAGGGTTTAAACTAACGACTTCTGAACCCAGATGATGTTGGATGGTGACTGGCAAGCGTCCAGCCAGAACACATGCAATAGAGGACTCCTAAACCTGCGGCAGCAGGTACATGTGTGGTGGAAATGCTCCCACCTCTCCTGCCCCCATCTGCTTAGGATCTCATCACATAACTTTATTATGGACTGTCTGAGGACAGCGAGCTCTCAGCAAGGGTTTTGCTACAGCAGACAGGAAACTCGTTTGCTCCCTGCTAGAGTAAAGCCCTTTATAATTAATGCTGGGTAAATAAAGCGCTCATCTGTAAACACTTTTAATTAGAAATTGGTTAAAGCTAAACCCTCATGACCACACTGGCCGGGGGGATTAGACACATGTCAAGCTTTGCCCAGTCAGCAAATAAGAGGCCCTTTAGTCTCCTCAATTCCTGTGCTGTGGGACCTCTTTCAGCTCCTATCACACGTCACTGCGCTGCTCCAGCCTGCTCTCCAGGCTCAACAGAGGATCAATATTTGCCTGTACTTTCTGAGCAAAAAGCCTCCTTGACACAGGCAGCATCTGTGTTTGAACAGTCACTTGCTAACACATAGCAGACTTTCACCAAAGAGATCTCGAGCCCAGCAGGTCAAGCTGGAGCGAGGGTCACCGAGTACCGACAGTGATTTCTGTGTTTGCTTAGTGTGATGCTCAGAGCGCAGCTATCAGAAAGGGCTCAGTGCTCTCAGGGCACAATATATATTTCACAGTAACAGTACATGGATAGGAAAATATAAATAAAGCCCCCTAACCACCTATATTACCATTTTCTATCCCCACAGATGACCTGTGCTGATGTCTCTAGTCTCCTGGTAGTATTAAAGGTTTTCTATCAGCATGACTGATAACTTGCTATCACGTTTCAGGGGCTTTCTCACCTGACTGCAGCCACCCCACATACTCCCAGGTGTCAGCTATGTTCAGGCACAACATGAAGCATGCAGGGACAAGCAACATGAAGTGCTTCCAGCAGAGATGGCTCTTGCTCTGCTCAGACAGTGATAGCTTGACAAGATGTGTGCATTGCAATTGTTTGTCTCCATTATGAAGAAGAAACGTGGGCTCTGCTGGAAACAGCCAGCACAACACTGACCAGCAGAAACGTGTCCTCTCCTCTCTACCTGCAGGAACACTGAGCATCCCTGCTGCACCCTCTCTTCTTCATGTCCTATCGCCTAGCCCAAAGTCATTTCTCATGGAGGAGAGCTCTCATCAAGGCCTTTATTCAGCTGTATGGCTGCTGATCTCTACCTGAGTATAAGTCAACACCAAGTGTAAGTCAACACTAAGCATTATTAGATCCTCTTGCATCTGCTGCCCGGGGCCCGACAGTGATCTGAAGTGTAGGAGAGCTAACATGTCCTGAATGCCATGAAATATGAGGCCCCAGCATGGTGTGAGAGAGCATGCACGGGAATTACACCAGGGTGTTACTTTTAGAGATGGGGAAACTGAGGCACAGGAGATCAAGGCAATATGTCCATGACTGGCAGCATGGGAACTCACTTCTGTTGAGCCCCATCCCAGTGCTCTCCCATGCTTCCCATCTTCTCTTCAACCTTGCTAGCCTCTTCCTTAAAAAACAGAAGAACCTTTCTGAGCATAAGATGAGATTTCTCCTGCAGAAACACTTCCTCTTTTCCTGGAGGCCACTGATTGAAGCCACTAAGCAGCTATGCATGGCTAAGCAGAACACCAGGGCAGCACTCATGGAGAAGAGCATGGCCAGACCAGAGAGGCGACCTCACCTACTGGATAATTCCTGGCTCATGACACCCCAAACCTGCTCTATTTCTATTCCCAGCTCTCCCACAGACTCTGTGGGAGTCTTGACTTCTCTTTTTCTCTTCCCTTTTCTTTCTGTGCTGGCAGTTTAACTCCAGTCCATGGCGGTCAGGGGTGATCCCGAGGGCTGTGCTCACTTATTTCCTTCCAGCTGCTCCAGCCCAGAGATGACCTCCTTGCAGATGCACAGCCATGCTGGAGATGATGCTGGGACCAGCCAGCTCAGCTGTGCCTCAGAGCGCTCCCAAACCCATTGCTCTCAAACATGCAGAGCCAGCACACATCCACTACTTAAAAGATAACAACAGCTTACTTGGACTGAGATGAATCCAGATGCTCATGGGAGCACATAGAGGAGTTGTAACTTCAAAGCTGGCTCTGCTTTCACTGATGGATTAGACCAGAGACCTCTGCAGATGACTTCCAAGCTGAATCGTGCTGCAGCGCTGAGGGGTTTTCCACCTCTGTCTTACACCTGGATCATCTCCAGCCAGCCTGGCTGCAGCCTGAGCGAGACTCAGGCTCAAGCCTTTGAGCCTTCAGACAGACAATTTGCTCCAAGGGAAGTCTGTCCTGAAATAACTTCTGTCTTGCCACCACTGTCACCTGTGTGTTTGCTTTCTCCCACGTCCAGCTGGAGGCCGGGTCCAGCTCTAGCAAAAGCCAGACTTGTTAATGATGCCTTAGAAAATAAAGCCAAAACTACTTTATAGATTCCCAGCTGGCTTCTGATCAGAATGCACTCGGTGGCAGCACACCAAATACACCCACGTGCAGTATAGCTGTCTGGACAGACATCCCTCCCACCCGGTGATCCATTAGGAGTTGGGAAGTGGTGTTGGCTACATGTATCCCATGGGATGGAAAGATTTTTGGACATGTGGAATAAGCCAATCTTCCATCAGATACCCCATCACAGCTCCCAAGACATTTTTGCAAGACAGGAAGCCTGGCTACCAGTGCAAAGCAGCCTGAAATGTCAATCCCACCTCACTCCCCATCAGCACTAAGGTTAGCTCTCCCCTTGGATCTAAGCCTCTTCTTTGGAACAACCAAACTTCCTGCAGCATTAGCTTCAGACATTCCCAAATTCAGCTTAACATCATCCGTCCTTTCCAAGTGGCCTGAATATAAATGGTCATGTGTGGCATGTAGCTGCTGGAGCGACGCTCATCTGGGAAGTGGAGCACACCACCATCTGTAGGACCAGTAGTCCATCCAAGCACAATGCCCTCAGTTTCTTATGGAGCTCCAGTAATACAGGATCACTGTTTTCATTTTGAAATGCAGGAAGTATTTTAATTTCTATTTCAAAGGCATAAACTATCCTCCCATTAGGAAAGGCAACAGGGGAATTCTCACATGGTCCAGCACAGCGCTCCAAAGACATTTGGTCCCTTAATTTATGACATATTCCCCAGATGTATTATTAATATGGCTATTATTTGTTCTTTTGAAAATCTTTTTGTATCCCTAGTCCAGTAAAATAATTGAGCATTGGCCCCCTCAGGCCTGTTGGTGAACAGAAGGGAATGGTGCCCATTTGGATTACCTAAACCCAACAAGAACGCTTTGATTTAATGCCTCAGGCCTGAAATTCCCAGCTGCCGCTCCGCTGCCCTGGGATACAGTGTCATCACTGCTCCCTGCTACAGGGATCAGGGGCTTAAATGGGATTTAGGGTGGAAAAACCAAGCTCAGCTCAAGGTGTCTGCAACACAGGACTTTGCAGAGGAAGAGAGCCAGGTTTCTTCTTTCCCTCCTCTCATCTGGGACCTGCTTCATTTCTCTTGCTGAGGTGTGGGGGGGAGAAGACAGTGCTATAGTGACTGTTCTTAGTGTCTGTGTTATCGTAATTGCATAATTATATATCCTACATGCTTAAATTATAGTAATACCTTCAATAACAGGAAAAAATAATTAGCCTGCTTGCTAAACAAAGCAGGAGCCTGGATACAGTGATGGAGGAATTCTCTGCCAGTCATTGCATGCCACAGTCCTGCCCCAGGAAGGGGAACCATAGAAAAGGAGGTAAATGGGTGGAAAAAGGAGGATGTGGTCACTTACTGTGGGAACTGAGTGCCTCCAAGGACTAGACCTATACGCAAAGTGACTTTAAGAACTGCTGACACAACCCTGTAAACTGCAGAGTCATCACTCCCAGCACTGCTGCAATGCTGAGACTTGACAAGTCCTGGTTGCGTCATGTCATTAGTCAGCAGGGCGCAAGGGGCAGGTTGTTCCCCAGAGCTTCAAACCCAGCCATGCTCACTATTGCCTTTCCAATGTGCATGTTAACCCGGTCCAGCATGGACTCCAACATGGGAGTAAAATATGGAGGGGAGAAGCCATTCCTTTACTACTCAGTGTTCAAGATGCATCCTATACAAGAAGTAAAGATTGCACATAGCACACCCAACATTCATTTTTTCCCTAAAGTGCTGGCTTCAGCATTCATCCAAAGGCAAAATCTAATGCTTTTGATCTGACCATATTTCTACAGCTCTGCAAATACACTGGGGTGCTTGCATTAAAATTAATTACCATGAAAGCCACCCAGGTTCACAGGATTATTCCCAGGCAATCCTCCCTTATAAAGCAGATGTTCAGGATGTCAGGCATCCTTCCCAAAGACACAGAATAGAGGTTTGGGTAGAGCAGAGCCGAAGCTTTAAGACCTCTGCTGGCAACACGTTCAAAACCCAGTGACTGCCCTGTGCTGCAGAAACCTGCTCCTATTTGTGTTACTCAAAGCAGAAGCTCAATGTGCACATGACAGGCACCAAAGTCAGGGCCAGATTCTTCACAGGAGCAATCACAGGAGTTATTTTGGATTATGCCAGTTACAAACAGTATAGACTCATGGGCTATACAGGTTAACACTTTGGGAGAAAAGCCTCAAGTCTGCATTCTTCATGAAACATGCAGCTAATCTGAACAACCAGGGAGTTAGTGTCTTGTGTATTTAACATCAAAACATAAATCCAGGGAGCAGATACCTTCTTGAGAAAGCGCATTTTAAATTGGCTTCAGTGCATCAGGATGGATGATCATCATGCTCCCTCTTGCAACTGAAATGATTGGCTGTGTTTTCCTTCTCATCTTTGATGAGGCTGAGAACGGGGCTATTTGGACTCAATCTGACGTACTCCTGCCCTTAATCCTGTCTTAATCCTGCATCTGAATGAATATAACAAACCCTTCTGTTTCAGATGTCTTCAGGATCAGGAAGGATTTCCCCCCCCATATACATGCACTCAATTGTCTAGAGATTATTATTTTTAGATTGGATATAAGGAGGAAGTTCTTTACTGTAAGGGTGGTGAGGCACTGGAATGGGTTGCCCAGGGAAGTTGT
>JANHGB010044323.1:0-14031 GCA_026283785.1 Coracopsis vasa
CCTCTCGCAGTAATTCTTAGATGTCATTCAGTAGCCTGTGATCCCTCATTCTGAAATTAAAGCCTGGCTAATCTCAGGTGCCTACATTGCCCTGGGGGCTCTGCTGGGAGGGCTGGGGGGTGATGAGGACTGTGTCACGGTGGTGGGAGGATGCTCTGCACCTCAGGGTACCATGGACCACGTAGGGTCAGTCCCTGGTGTGATGCTCATGTGGGGATGCGGTCTGTGGGTCCTCAGCAGTGCCAGGAGCTGGCCAGCATCCATGCGCCACCTCCAGCAAGGTGGATAAGATGCCATCCCCTCCTACAGAGCCTGGAGCAGCTGCAGCCCCCGGGGATGCCCCCATGGACCTCTGGGATATGGAGTTTGGGCACCCCCCACTCTTCCGGGGCCGGACACGGCGGTGCCGGGCGCCCCGCTCAGCACTGGTCAGGATGAGTCTTCCCTTGCTCTTAGCTGCTCATGGAAGCCCCTTCCCCACTGATGGGCTTTTGGGGCTGGGGGACCTTCCCCAGGACCCTCATCTCCTCAGGCGTCCCATACAGTTCTCATTTTCTTGGGGTTCTCCTCATTAAACACCAGTGAAAAACAGTCAGAGATCCCTTCTTCCTGGTGTTTTCTTCCTCTCGATCTTTGAGGATAAACCTTGCCTTTTTGAGAAACAGCACTGGATAATCTTTCCTCTTTTGTTAAATTTTTTCCAGCATTAGGAGAACATCAGTTTCCATGACAGTTCCCATTTAGCTCTTGACAAGCTCTATAGCTGGACAATTTATTTTACTTTTTAAGTGAAATGATGAATAACAAAAAAAGTACTTTCTTTTGCCAGCACTACATAGATATTTGCCTTTGTTAAATAATTATTATTTATGACTCCTTTAATGGTCATACAGCACAATTTTATGGTGTTGGATTCTTTCCTATTCAGGCCAGAATTTTATCACTGAATATAGATGCAGGAAGGGTGCCTGTGCATAATATGAGATATCCAAAATCCCCATGAAGCTCTGTGCATATGAATAATCTTCTGATTTCAGGACTGTCACAGATGCCATGGTCACGGCCGGTCCAAGTACAGGGTGTGCCATGGGACAGGTCAGGTAAGGAGATGGAAAACCTTTTGCCAGGCTGCATTTCCCATTCCTCTAAGCTCAGGGCTCATTTGTAAAATCACAACACGTTCTGTCTTATTACCGTGCTTATTATGAGGGCTGGAAACATGGGGCAAATTCTGTTTTATTCCCCCTTTGCCACCCTGTATCCCAAAGTCACTCGTGTTCAAATCAAGCTTCCAGGTCCTGCAGTGATGCTGAATGGGGCTGTCAAAACCCTGCCCAGGTAGCAAAGATGTCTTACCCTGTCCTCAATCAATACCCTACGTGTTATGATGGTGAGAAGGAGAATTTGCTTCTGCACTGTTGAAATTGGGTCAGATCTTAGGCATGAGATAAGAAAAATGGTTTGCTGTCTTTCAGATGTGCTCAGTTCTGTGTTTGGAGTTTCTGAATGAGAGAGGAGGCTTAACCCAGGGATGTGAGTGCAGCCATAAATCTGGCCTCCTGTCTTTATTTCTCCTTCTGCACAGATATTCCCAGGCAGCCAAAAGATGTATTGTTATTGCACAAATTTGCCATTTAAAGTTCATCTGACTAAATACAAATACTTAAAAATATACTGCTAGCTAGAAGAATAAATAACACGTATAAAACCCCGCATGTGTAAGGAAAAAAAAGGCATTTCAACCAAACTGTGTGTAATTTGCATCACTAGTGAGTTTGACTGGAACACCCGATTGATCCAGGGTCACAGTTTATGAGCTATTTGGTACACTCTTCCTTTGCAGTGTATATACTTGACATACGCCTTCCTCTGCAAGCCTGACTTAGCAATTATTTTGCTAATGTGCATAAAAGCTTTTGATTTATAAACCTGATGTGTTTTAATTCCAGCAGTCACCGCCTGTTTTAATTCTTTGGTGTGCTTGTAGACAAGGTGTGTAACGTGCAAGGGATCCTCACACAGGCTAAAGCAGCAGAAGAGATGCCAGCTTTGCTCAGGTACAGGTCGCAAAAGGTACGATGGGCTCCATGTCAGCGTGGCTCTGCTCAGGCTGTACTGCTTCCCTTAGCTCATGTTTGCTCAGGCAGAGATGTATGGGTAGTAGAAACCAGTCATCCCAGTCCCACTGGCCTAGTGGAAGTTAACAGCTCAGGGTCTCCTGGTAGGAGGAAACTACTGGGAAGTTGGGGAAGTAAGGGAACATACTTAATCCAGTACATTTGAGCTGAGATGACTCCATGTGCGTGCTGCTGGCAGAGGTTAAAGTACAGAGCTGAGACATACTCTACATGCCTGTGTGCTTTTCCTATTTTCTACCATGAGGATCACCTACCAGATAAAGCAATACAGCAATAAATAATAAATACAGCAGTAAATAATAGATACAGCAATAGCTTTATTCTCCATGGAAAATGGTTAGAAATGGACTTTCCCTGCTCTCATTTTTAAAAGAACTTTGATTTTAACATCTATTATTCTATTATTATGATGGTGTTCAAGGCCAGGTTGGACAGAGCCTTGGGTGACATGGTTTAGTGTGAGGTGTCCTTGCCAATGGCAGGGGGGTTGGAACTAGGTGATCTTAAGGTCCTTTCCAACCCTAACTATTCTATGGTTCTATGATTCATTCTGTGTGGCCCCCCTCAGCATTCAGGAACCAAGCTGGCATCCCAAACTCATAAGAGCAGCTTTTAAGCCTTTGGAAAATAATAAGATTTTGGCTTGCCTTTTTTCCATCTTTTTTTGACCTTTCTGTTACAGAACTGTCACTTCTCCCAGCTTCTCTAGGAAACTGGAGGAAGCCTTGGGTTTTCCAATGAAAGCATGGGATGGGCCTGGAAGGAGCTGCCAACTCCAGAGCTGCTCTTAGGTCTGGTTCTTGCAGCATCCGGTTGGGGTTTGGCAGGTTTCACAGCCTGTGCAGCCTGGGGCATTGTTACCACCCTCTGTTTTTACCAAACATGAAACAGGCTTCAGAATGTTCTTTAAGTGACAAAAAAAGAGAAGGCGCTGTTCTAAAGCTGTTTTGTTTATGTGGCCCCATTAAGTTTAAAATAACAGAGATGGTATCGTGCATAATCATGGCAGTCATTTTAAAGCATGAATCCACTGGGGCTAATGATGGCTTGAAGAGCCTTAATGAGTCAGTTGTTAACTGCTGCTAATCTGTGCTGCACTGATGCAATCAAAATGCTCCATGCATAAGCATATGCCTCCTGCATCTGTTAGAAGCACATGCAGTGGCGTCTTCCAAGTGACACTCGCCTTCCTACCGTTGTGTGGGGAAATTGTGATTATCCCTAATTAGATGTACAAATACATTCTTTGACTAATTCTGCATTTACAAATAGATTTGAGGTTGGAATTAGTCATTTCTTTTTCCCAGCAAATGTGTTGCATCCCATGAGTCACAGACCAGGGGGGGATGTACGCGTGGTGCATGTGCTATCATTGACTTCTGTAGCTGCTGAGCTATACAAACACTCTGAAATAAATCACTCCTGGATCTGCAGGACTCCAAATGGGCAGTGTTTAAATCCCGTTTAAAACCCATTTTGTTGCATTCAAAGGTGCAATACCTGTTCTGGCTGGGGTAGCAAGACCTGTGTGACCTGTTGGGGAGAGAAAATGTCCAGCATTTCAAGCAGCTGGTGATAACCTGGTGAGCATCATGGGTTCAGAGCTGTTACTTTTATTCCTTATTCTACTGAAAGGCTTGGGAGCTCAGCTGGGCTCCCTGGGGGGAAGCTGGGAAAGTATTGCCTTTGGTCAGGCAGAAATAGGGGCTTAGAGGGGCAGCTTTAGTCCTTAGTGGTGGCAGCCTTACCTGTGGGGCATGGTGGGGGCTGAAACGGCTTCACAGAAGTGAAGGATGGTCCAAGGGCACACAAGAACTCAGAAATGGAGCTGAGCTTGGTACAAGCTGGTGCAGCCCAGACCCAAAGCTGGGGCAATGTGAGGCAGTGGTGAGCAACTTTTCTAGGGCATTAGTGACCCAAGGCTGCTGGCTGTGGTGTTGCTCTGGCATTTCCCATTTGGGAGCTGTAGTGCCAGAGATAACAGATAGGGCTGGAAAAGATCTTGGCTTGTGAGGTTTAGCGAAAAGCCCATTCCCTGCCCTGCTGAGTGCTTCCTGAGTACTTGCCCATTTTGTACTGAATGCCTTCAATTTCCCTGTGTGAGCACCTTCATTTTTCAAAACACCATCTCTGTCCATCCTGGGAGATTGAAAATTGTCCCAGCCATACCCATCCCACCAGTGGGACTCCTGGAGGGTGCCAGGCCCTGTGGCTACATGACCCCAGACAAGCACAGCTCTACCAGATGAGACCTGTGGCTCCTTTGGAGGCCATCACCATCCACTATCCATGCCAGTGTCCTACGGGTAATAGAGCAAGATGGTTCCCTGCAGTAGGAGCTGTGGCTTTGGAAAGGGAAGAAAAGACCTGCTCTGTTGCAAGGAGTTAATGGGTGTAGGAGGCACCAAAAGCTGTAGGGGAAGGTGATCACCATGAAGGTCTGATTTCAGGGTTATTTATGAGGAGTCATCCATGATTGTTGCATACACACAGTGATTAAGAAACTAATGAGGGAGAGGACAAAGGTTAGGCAGGCATGACTGTTGTCCTTGGGAGCATTCAAGCATTAATTGAGCATTTAGAAAGAGCCTGGAGATAGCTCAGCACCCTACAACCAGTCTCAGATTGGTTGTTTTCCCTTTCTCTTGCAGGAAGAACAATGTCTTTGAATTTGTTTCTGAGCATCATCTGAACTTGCCAGGAGAGCTGCTCAGCAAAGTCAGTGGAGAGAGTACATTTAAAGATGAAAATGTGATGGTGAGTGCTACTCCCAGGCCAGAGGGGATCCCTCCTGAGTGGCTGTGAAAGAAGGGGAATGTTAAATGGCTTCTCACGGTGACCAGCAGCTGCTATGAACACAGCAATGAGCCATTGCCCCTTGGTAGTGCAGAGCATCCTTAGTTTTCCCTGAGAGGGGGAGGAACTGAGGAGTTGTTGGGTTTTCTGTATGACAAAGTGTGACCAGCCCGTGCTGCAGCAATCAGTGCTCAGCTGCCACAGGTTGCCTTTGGTGGCCATTGCCAGAGTAGCAGAACTCCCACCCCACAGTCATCTGCATCTCTCCAGTAATAGCAGGGGACATCCAATAGCACATCTATCCCTTGGGATTTTATGTTGCCCCTTGTACGTTTCCCACTGCCTGCACAATAGTGTCTGTGCTATTGGCTGCAGGCTTTGCAGGGAGACAGCATGGGACACCAGCTCTTGCCCCTTGCCAGAGTGCCTGCATGGCACTGCCATCAACCAGCAAACCAGGAGCTCATCCCCAAGGTAGGAGTCAGGATCCAGCGCAGAGGTGCTGCTCACTGGGCTGCTGTGGGTACCGTCAGTGCAGTGCCCTTAAGCAAGATGTTCATCAATGCTGGATATCTCTTGTCCTCCAGCTCCTGTGTTACAGGGCTCCTGGAGGGAATCTGCCTCTGTAAACCTGCAAAATTCTGGGGCAAAACAGTCCAAACCTGGCTGAAGCAGTGTTCTCTCACAGCCAATGCCATTTCTGTACTGCTCAGCCCTCAGCTTGAGTTTTCTTTTCAATGCAAATGCGAGTGCGTGAGGGTTTAACTGTGCCTTTTTATTATTTATTAGCTGGTTTTCAGTAACCTGTACAAACTTTAGTCACGTACCACGACTGGCAGATAGGCAGCATCCAAGCACAGACCAGCTCTCCCCCAGAGAGCTATTACTCAATGTCATGCTTCTGTAGTGAAGACTTTGCATCTGGTGTTGCAGAATCCCTTTGGGTTTTGAATGATGCTTTAGAATCTGAGTCACTCTCCAATGAATGCTTTAGATCTGAAGTCCTATGAGCATAAAAATCAGCGGGGCTCTCACATAAACAGCTATCACTCCTGGCTATGCAAGAAGTAACTGCATTCGTAACTAGTTCTGCTTTGCCCACAAGCCCAGTAGTTCTTCTGTAAATTGCCCACATTCTGAGGGAAAACAGAGGCTTTAAACAACCTTTCAGGTTTAACAGTGCTGTGCTGCTGGAAGAAGGTGACAGTGAATCCTGATGGGGCACAGAGTCACTCAGTGCCAGTTTTTAATCAAACCTACCAGCTTGGGAACAGCAGCCTCTTCCCATGCTGTCCTCCTTCATGGACAGCGTAAACCTCTGTCTGGAGAGGCCAGGCACTATTTTGGACACTTCTACACTTTGCAAAGGTGGGATGGACATGCCTTTGTGACCCTGACCTTAGTGTTTATTCTATATATTGCCATTATTAGCTCAGGTCTTCCGTTGTAACAGGTGAGATGAATGTATTTCCCAGACAAACAGGTCTCTCTTCTGCCCTGTTGGGTTTATTTCTTGCCGGTGTACCCCATCACTGACTTCCCTGAACCCAAGATCTCCTTGGCCTTGAAGCGAGCCATTGCAGAGCACAGCGCAGCATTGGCCACGTCTTCCCTCATCCTATGGCAGGTAAGTGGGAGCCACTGGCATGTTCCCCTGCCTGCTGCACACCCCGCTAGCCATGGTGGGTTAGAGCCTGGTTAAACACAATAAGATGTTGGGAATAGTCACTCATTTCCTTTCATTTAGAGGTGATCTTTAGCAAATGAAAAAGAAATTCTCATTATCAAAGAGAGCTTTATTATTGAGTGAAATACCAGGGAAATAATTTCTTTAAAATGCTTAGGAATTGAAGGATGTAGGTGACTGTTGTTGTTCCTGTTCCTTTTACCTTTCCAAAGCCCTGGCAAACTTTATTTATTGCTGCTATTTTTATCTTAGAAGCTACTTTAGAACAAACATTAGGATTGCACTCCATCTGATTCTCGCTAGTGTGTCGTAATGTCTGCTGCTGCTATTATAAATGTGATTGCAAATGCAAAAGTTTAGCTAGAACATACTGTCTTTTCACCCACAGGAAAGAGAAGGTTTCACATTAAAAATGCAAGTAAACTTCAAGACCAAAATAAACTTAAAGGGAGATGGTTTGATTTTCCATGCGGTCTGTCAAAACCACCTCTTTGGCAAATTTCTGCCTTCCAACTTAATTCCAGCCTATAATTTCCACTTCTCAGCATCAAAGGCAGTTTGCTCACTAGGCTGCTGCACCCCAGCCAAAGCATCCTCTAGCTGTATGGGAAAGCAGGTGCTGAAAACCTGCCCTGGCACATCCAGACACCACGTGGTATTTATGCTGATCCGAGCTGCCTTCTCCTGGTGCTTTCCTCATTGAATTTTTCACCCCTGCTGCTTGTCGTTGGCTGAAGTTGTTCTGCTTTAACAATTGGCATCATTTAGAGCAATCTGGGGGGGGGCAGGCAAAATCTCCTCTTCTTTGCATGGCTGACGCTATTCTGGCTTCTTATGGTGTTGGCTGTGTGTTGGAGGTAAATATCAGGATCATAGTTAACGTCTGGAGTTATTGGGGCTGGAGCCCAGATGACATTGAGCTTTGTCTAAAACTGAGGCTTTGCACTTGTAATTGCAGCAGGAGGTAAGAGCCAGAGTGGGTCAGGAGATGCGAATGGCTGCTGGGCACCACAAGGAAGGAGCAAAGCAGGGCCCTCCATGAGGAGGCAAGGTTCCACCATAGCACTGCCTCCTGTGATTCAGCTGGGAATAATAATTACCACAGAAATGGAGATGAAAGCAGCTTCCTTGCCCCTCAGACAGGAAGGGAGCAGAGCAGCAGGGGTTAAACCTGCAGCAATTTCTGCTGCAGTAACACAACACGGTGCAGCCATCACTGGTGGAGGTGACGTGTCCACAGCTCACCACCAATGCCTGTGTTTGCACATCCAGATTCCTGTGGCTTTCCCATGTTCCCAGGGCAAGGACAGGGAACTGTGTTCACACACAGACTTCAACCATGCATGAGATGGGGGGTATGCTAACACATCAAGGACTGGACACAAGGGCTTAAAGGATTTAAGGAAACAGCTTAAATAGCTATAAATGCAGTAAAAATGGCTTAGTATTCAAGGGCTATAGAACATGCTAGCTCCACGAAGGGAATCTGATGGCTGTAGTGATGGACTGGTTGATCTTCACAGTTTTCCTTTTCCCCTTCACAAAGCAGCAGCTCTCTCAGACCTACAAGGTTTGTGGCTAAAAGTTGGGGCTTTTTTCCTCTTTATATGTGTTGGTCTAAGGCAAGATACAGCATCTGCTCCAAAGTGCTTATTTAATTTGAGGTTTTCCTTTCTCAGTGTCAAACAATTGAGCTAATCCCCATCACAGAAGTTCACTACCAGTATTCAGGGAAGCCTTACCTCTGCTACATCTGTGGGCTCGAGAGCAAGGTGTATGCACTGGACTACCTTGAGAAGTGCTGCTGCAGCTGCACCATCATCTGAGAGCTGGTGCTAGGAGAAAAGCGTGATTCTGGCAGTGATTACCCCATAAACCCCTTCAGGGAGCAGGGATGCTCCAGGACCTTGCTCCCAGGCATGCTTGCATCTGCAACAGGGGACTGCCAACAGAACAGAGAAAGGGAAGAAAACCATGATGCCTCTCCCTTCAAGCCCCTTGTATCTCAGAGCCCGGGCCAGCTCCAGGCCTCCTGCTGGGTGCATATCAGGCCTTTGGGTAAAGATTTCTCCCTGTGGATGTTTTCCTTTCTCATTGCAGTGCTGTATCTCATGAAGGTGATGGGTAGCGACATTTTCAGTTCAGCTATGCAGTTTATGACTGGTGCCTTTCTTTCCCCGTTTTATTTGTCCATTTTCCTGAGTTACTACATAATCTATAATGATGTATTTTTAAAAATCTATCCAATTAGCAAATCAAACTTTAAAGGATTCCGTTTTAAATACCCAGTAACACCATCTGAGGGGTGGTTGTACCAATATGAAAATCATTGTCTAATAACAGGCTCCTGCTGTATGTACTGTGTGTGATGCCCTTGGCGGCTGCGGGGATGGGGGTAGAGCAGGAGGTTGTGGGGGAGAAGACATGGGGTCACCCCTGTGCCTGTGGGTTGGGGGCATGAGCTTTGCCCTTGGGGCTACTCCTGGGCCTCATTCAGACAAGGCTCGTTGGCTCAAGTGCCTGCAGGAGGCAGTTCTGCCCTGTCCTCATTGTTTTCTCTTTCTATCACCAATCTTGCAATGTTTAACCCAGAAAAGCTTGCAGGAAAACTTTGGCTTGCTTTGGGTTTCAGGCTAATTTGATTTAAGTGCAAACACTTGTGTTTACAGTGTAGAGCTTGAGGAGAGGAGCAAACAGACCCTACAAAGTTCAGAAATGTGCAAGCAAATAGAAAGACACCAGCATTCATATTTAAACACAAATCAAACAACCCTCCTCTCCCCCCCTGTGGTTTTTTATGTAGTTCTTGTGCTGTCTGGGGCCTTAGACAGGGGTTTTGCATGAGTGGTATGGGCAGCCCTCAACACTGCTGTGTCCAATGGGGGTGAGCTGGCTGCAGCCTGGTGCTCTTTGTCATTGGAGTGCCAGCTGGGTTCGTAGGTTGTCACAGCAAAATCCAAATGGGAGAAACAGCTCAAGGGGCTGGGAAACTTTTAAGACTTAGAGTGCCATGCATCAGCTTGAATGGGGATTGTGAGGGGTGAGAGGAAAGAGAAAACAACTGGGAAAGGACGTTTAGCAGCTGACAAGTTTTAATCAAGTGAGTTGAAAATTAACTTGTAAAGGAAGCGTTTTCTAATGCTATTTCTGAAATGAACAAACAGATCCTGTTCCTGCTAATCTGAGAGGGAGAGAGGAGCTTTCCTGATTTTGTTGTGGGGGAGAGACACAGGCAGCAGCTGTTGTCCAGGCACAGAGTGATGCTCCCCAGTGCCACCCTGTACGGAGCAATGTGCTCCTCCATCAGCCCCAGCACTGCTCTGCAGCAAAGGGAGTGCAGGCACTACCAGCCTCTCCTTACTAAGCCATGCTTAAACACTTGGGGTTTTAATGGCTAATTCTGGACTGGCTCTTTACCTTATGCATGCCCCAGAAGAGAAAAAATACCACCTACATTGTTCCTAAGAAAACTTTGTTCAGTTGTAAAAATCCACAAGGATGTCACTTCTTTTTTTGGCAAACCTTCACTTCAGAGCTTTGAGAGCACAAAGGAGGTGAGAGCAGGTTTCCCTAGACAGCACTGCAGGATGCACATGCAAAGTTGTTCCTTCCCATATGTACTGTGTACTTACATATAGATATATATGCATTTTCTATAGCCAGGCTTAGCGGAGCAGGCCACGGGGGCACATTAATCAAGCAGCTTGCCTGCCTGGCAGTGACAGATTGCTTTCAGCAGATGCATCTAATGCAGTTTTAGCCTGGCTTTACTTGGGTTAAACAAGTCCCTGACCTGCATAAGGCTGACAAATGACTGGATGAGCTGATCCTGCAGCCCATCAGGCTGGGTGGCCTGTGCAGCACTGGGCAACAAGCTCTATTGCTGGGGTCCCCTGGAAACAGCTGCAGGACCTGAGGAGCCATCACTATGGTCATGCAGATCTCACACTGCACACATGCAGGAGCTTCACTGTAGTCTCTCCGACCAGGCAGGGTTTGGTTTTGTCTTTGTCTTGTATAAAGAACTACGCCTGGGTGAGAGCTGAGTTCATTCAGCTTGAAGCTGGGCAACAAATCAGCAGGGAGACCTGAACTGCTGCACATCAGCATAGAAATGGGTATGATTTGGTGCACACACAGAAGGTAAATTGTTGAGAAGAGCAACAACACAGAGCACATAAAGAGCGGGAGATGGCTTCCATAAGGCAGGCAGTTAGGGCTGGCTGGTGAGGAGGGAGGTGCAGGGGTGCTGCAGGCTCAGAGGCTGGGATGAGCAGAATCAGCAGCCAGGCTGAATCCCTGTGGGAGCATCGAAATGCAACTTGCAGCCACTCTGCAGGTATGGTTGTGTCCTCTGTGGGGGGCTGGACCTGAGGCTGTTGGGGGGTACCTTGCTGTTTGTGAAGACCACACCATCGGGGCAAAGAGAGAAGGAAGGAGGGTGTTTTTCTTCTGAGCCACCAACAGGGAGGGACCAGACAGTTTGCATAAGCTTTACAAGCAATCCAAATAGCCTAAATAATCATCAGGCTGGATTCCTTTTGGACCGAGCAGTTGCTAGTGGCTGTTCAGAAACAAATACAAACCCCACTTCACTTTCATCGAGTCATTCTTGAAGCACGAGATAAAGTTTATCCTCTCTGCATCTGCTGCTAGGGCAAAGGCAAGGGGCATTCACCACGGGAGTGCTTGAGTGCTCTGCATTCTGCTAAATACTCAAGCATGCCTGCATTCCCATGCTCGGAAATGCTGTGGCCACGCTTCTTACCTGGGCGTTGGGGGGTAGGGAGGAATAGTGGGAGCAGACAGAGGGGGGCCATCAGCCCTTCCTGCACCCACTTGCTGGGCTGCAGTCCCTATGCTAAACTGTTACCCAGACAAGGCAGGATGAGCATCCCTGGGTGAAGGCACACGTGGGAACAAAGGACTGACACCAGAGGCCGGTGCCGCCTCTCTCTGTGACGGCTTTGGGGTGGGAGTCCTGCCATTCCTGGCGTGTTTTTAATAGAACTTCAACTATATTTAGATCAAAAATAAATACATTCTTGGCCTGAACGCATGTTTCAATGCCTGATGAATGAGCAGGACCTCTTCCACAGGAAACTATAAAATTCCTGGGGTGATGGCTGGCCTCTGCCAGGCCAAAGGGAAGCAGAGCTCTGCCCTCCTGCTCTGCCTGCCAGCCTGTGCTCCAACGTCTGCACTAGCAGAGTGCCCTGGTCATTGCTGTTGTTAATAACTGCACTACTAAGTTTATTATTAATACTGCATGGGAACAAGGTAAGAAACTTGAGATGTTCGAATCCTTATCCCGTGCTTTAAAGCAAGCAAAGCTTTGTAAGGCGCTGCTGTGTGAGAGCGGAGGCACCCTGACCTGGCTTGACTGTCAGAGGTGCTCTTTGGGGATGACTCATGAGCATGGCCATTTTCATAGAATCATAGAATGGTTTGGGTCGGAAGGGAAGTTTTTTGCCATCTCCTCCTCTCATGTTCCCCAGCACCATAACTAGGGATGCTCGGGGGCCTTGCCTACCTCCTTAATTTGTCTGTATGGACTTGCTGCCTAGGGAGTCATCCAGCATCCTCCTGAGCACCCCCACCCTGTGTGCCTGTGCAGCTGCCTGGGGTTACAGACACCACAAAGGCAGGTCGCAGCTTGAGTACAACTGTGGGTTTGCTTTAATTGGCTGCTACTTTAGTTGCTGCAGCATGCGTCTGATTAACTTGTTAGTGGATGCCCTCTCTGTGACTAAAAGAGCAAACTCTGCCAGGTGAGCCTGAGGTTTCCCACTGCCCTCCTCCATAGCCTCTGAGTCTTTAAGGGTTTATAAAACAAGCTCAGTCCTTTGACAAAACAGCCCCCAAGTGCAATTTCATGCAATAAACATGATAAATTGTTCACAGTGACTGTGCTTCCAGTTCATGCTCTCCTGTTCTTGGCGTCAGGGAAGTGCAGCATCGCCGAAGACAGGAGGAGAATGGATTCCTGGTGGGTTTGGTTGGGCTCCCTGTGCCGACTCACTCCCTGCAGTCCCCTTCCACAGCTCTGTCCTCCTCCAGGGTCCTGAGCTCACTGGGATAACCCAAACACCTCCTCCAGACCAGGAGGGATGCACTGAAGCCACCCCTAGGGCCACCAATGCTTGCTCCAGTCTCAGGAGCTGCAGGCAGCAGTGTGGAATCGGGAAGGAGCTTCCCCACTTCCTCAATTTAGTTTAGCCTCCCCATGTGTTTTTGCTTCTAGCACCTACAAAATAATGTTTCCTCCATCTGCTAGAGCCGGTTCATCTCTTTACATTGAGAAGATGAAGGCATACTGAAGAAACTCTTCCAAAACCAGTATCTTCCCAGGGAAAAAAGAAATTCTCACAGCATTGATCTGTCCATCTATCTTAGCACTGAGATTCTTCACATACTGACCTCCTGACACAGCCTGCCTTTGTGGAGAAAACTGCTCGGAATCAGGCTGCTTTTTCCTCTCATCTTTCCAGGTCCTGGTGGGTTTATTTCCAGTGTCTGAGGCTGTGCGGCGCTCTCTCGCTCTCAACATGGTAATTTCATATCTGTGTTTTGTGCTTGCTAATCACCAGTCAAACTCCCATTTTAGGGCATATTTTCACTGAATTGCTGCCTTATTTGGCCTTTTCCTCCCTGTGATTCCGGTGACATCACCCACCAAGCAGTCGATTCAAACCGCTATCACCCTGCGAGTCCCTGTGCTGCAGAGCAAGGAGCCACGGGGCCGGGGGGGTTGTGGGAGCCACAGGGCCAGTGTCCCTTCCTGGCAGGGACCTGGGGGCAGCGGGGCCATGAGCCTGAAATACAACCCGAGCAGTGCTGGCATCTGTGTTTAAAGGGAGCTTTAAACCTTCCTCTGCAGCACAGAGACTGGGATGCGCCCGGGCTTTGCTGCAAGTGTGCCACATCCTGCCCAGTGAAAACCTACCCCCAAGCACCCGCTGAGTCCTCTCTTACGTGTACCTCCATCATGCACGGTGTGTTACAGAGCACACAGGGAGACGTGGGTACCACCTAAGTGCCCAGCTGCCCTCAGCAGTGCCTGGTGATGGTGAGGCAGTTCCCACTTTGCCGGCTGCAGTGAGCCGGGTTTTTTCCATGTCAGTAGTTTTCCTCTCCCTGCCCGCCCTGCAGCTCTGGCTGATCTGGCAGTGATATTTACTGGTGATGAGACCAAGTAAATTGATGGCAGCTCTGCAGTAAATTAGACGTGCTATTTCCTCCGCTACAAACCAGACATCTTTTGCCCTTAGAATAACAATAAACCAGATTCACAGCTTACGTGAAGGTCTTGTTCTAAACCCTGCTCCCCCCAGACTCCACTATTCACTGAATAACCCACATGAAGATCACACACTGGGGTTTTCTTTCTCTGTCCCTCTCACAAAGCAT
>JANHGB010044323.1:14055-26600 GCA_026283785.1 Coracopsis vasa
TGGTTCTTGCCTGGCAGCTCTGGCTGGAAGAAGAGCACCAGCCCTGATGAATGTGACATGACAAGACCAGTGTCTTCACTGTCAGTTATTTACCCCAGGGAAAGAGGCATTCTCCTGCTGGGACAGGCTAAGGAACTGCTTCCCAAAGTACTTCCATCACGTTTGCAGACACTGGGGCTGCCCACCATGCCAGTGCTCCAAGCTTATGGCCCGGCAGACCCAACACCATGCTAGGGTGGCTGTGTGCCCAGCACACAGGGGATGGCATGGGAGAATGTCATGGTTTAAACTGGCTTTATTTCCTTGGGATACCTTGGGACAACCAGCTTTATTTCCCTAATACGGAACTTTCTTCTTGCCATGTCCGAAATTCACGGCCCAGCTCTATCAATCTCCCATTGGCTGAAACACTGCTATAAAAAAGTCCTGTGCCAAGAGCTAATTAGGAATAAAAAGAAGATTAATTTTGAAAAACCTGAGATGAAGTGGGATATTTCTGGGTTAGGGATATTTCCTGATTGCGCAAACCCAAACAAAACAAAACTCGCATA
The DNA here is from genome assembly GCA_026283785.1 of Coracopsis vasa. Classification (NCBI taxonomy): domain Eukaryota; kingdom Metazoa; phylum Chordata; class Aves; order Psittaciformes; family Psittacidae; genus Coracopsis; species Coracopsis vasa. Next base: position 14,607 of record JANHGB010044323.1, read on the forward strand.
TTAATGACTCCTAAGAGATAAACCAATTTATTTTGCTACATTTAAGAATTAATCTGAGTCATTTTATTACAAGAAGGGGTTTTGCCAGCTCGTGCTGCCGATATTTCTGGCAATAAAATGGCTGAGGCCTGTTTAGTGTGGGATGTCCATCGCCACCGGCTGGGACTGAGCGGCCGGGACCATGGTCATTCAGTGACAATCTCTCATGGATGCTCCCTCACTACTGCCTTGGGAAACCCTATATTTAGTGCCATGTACCTTGTGGGTGATGTAACAGCTCAGGAAGGCATCCCGGGAGGAAAGGGAGCAGGATAACCTTGGGGTAGCTTTCAGGTGGGGATGCAGGAGCTGATGGAGGTCCCAGTGGGTGGATGCTCCTCCGAGTGCCCCTACACGTCCCTGTCAACAAACACAAACAGGACTCCCCAGGGACACAACAAAGAATATAAACCACATTTTCCAGTGTAAGCTGCTCTGTTATAATGAGAACCTAGAAAGTGGAAAGGCATTAAGAAACCTCTGTATTTGAGGCAATATTCATGAAGCAGCAGCAAGAATTGTAGTAATCCCTTTGGTAACTCCATGGACGTTGGAGTCCTTTTGACTTGTTGCATCTGTTTTTAACATGGAACAGCTCAGATGATGAAGACATCAGCTAGCCATGCTCACTCTGCTTTATGACAAACATGGGAAGGAAAAAAGCCCTTAAAGCTAATTCAGGGGTCAGATACTCAGTGTCTACCCATGCAGTAAGCAGACACATGCAGGACAGAGTAGCATCAGTGTCATATCCACTACTGCAAACTGCTCATGCCATGGTTTCCCTGCCAGGGATCAGAGCAGGGTACTGAACACGGGGCTCTGCTTAGGAAACAGATACAAAGAGCCCCATGGCTGTGCAGTTCAAGACCTTGTAGCACAATCTGAGTGATAGGTTTGCAGTTCCTGGGTTCCGCTGGTGATTTGATGCTGTCAGGTCTATTTGGCTGGGAGGGCAGAAGCATCCTCTGCAGAGACCCCGAGATCATAAGGCTTTCTTCACCATGCCTGCAAAATCAGAGGAAAGCATCAGCAAGACCATTTATATGGTATAAGGAAAGCACTAATTAGACACTTTCTGTAACCCACTGAAATGCAGCATTATCAGGCCTTTGTTTTTTTCCCTTTCTTTTCCTACGTTACTCTGTTCCCCCAGATAGGTGACATGTTTATGTGCCTGAGCTGCAGCCGGGAGCTTGTACAGTCTTATCACTGTCAAAGCACAGCCTAGCAGAGAAGAGATTTTATCTTGCTCTCTGCTATTTTTGCTCCTTCAGGGCTGCCCTTGCAATAAAAAAGTAATTAGTAATTGGGCAGCAGCTCAAAAGAGGTTTTGTGCTCATCTGTGCAGCTCCTCGCTTCCCCAGCCAAGCAAGTGTTTCTAACTCTTTATTTTGTATAGTTCTTGGGTTCAAAATGACTACGAATTAGTTACAAGGCTCGCTATCATTAAAGAGTATATTTTTAAGGACAAGAAAACACATTAATTGCTTCAGGCACTAAGAACATATGAAATAAATTGAAATTCATTTTGGGATTAAGGAGGAAAATCTAGGGAGGTTCCAAGACAAATTTGAGCAAATATGATAGCTGCAGTTCATTGAAGTGTTTCAATTGCAAGATTTTTCTTAAATGTTTGAAATGTGTTTTCCCGGAATTGGGATCTTTCACAGAGAGCTGTGATTTGGGCTCACACATTTCACTTTATATTTGATACTTCAAAACTAACTGGAATTTTGCATCCAGCTGCAGTTAAAAGCCGTGCCAGGATACGTCGATTACTGTCAGCGTTGTATTTTCACAGGGGTTTTCTGCTCCTTCTCTCCCTTTCCAGTTCCCCACTGGCTCTTTCCCAGCTGAGCAACCCTGTGGCAGTGCTGATGGGATGCAGCCTGTGGCTCCCGGAAGGGGGGATCCTGCAGGGCTGGGGCACCCTATGTGCTGCTTCTGCCAGGCTGGGTCGGCTCTTGGGGTGCACGCAAGTGTTTGAACTGCTCGGACCACCACGCCTTTGATCCAGCAACCATGGCTCCAGTTTCTTTGCTTCTGTTTGTTTTGAATTCATAGGAAAATAATAGCACCCAGATGTCCTGACCATAGGCAGCAGCACTCACCCTACGGCGGGTGCCAGGAGCATTGCTGTAGCTGTTTTGTTGGCCCTCTGCTCCCACCTCAGCTCCTACCCCAGAGCTGGATAATTTCAATGGTGTTTCACTGCAGCTTTCAGATATAGCTTTTGCACTGGCTATTACCTGGGAAAGATTTATGAGATGCATGAAATAATAATAAAGATTTCTATTTTATTCTAAGCCACTTGCAGGAAAAGAGCTTGTCTCTGCATTGAAACAAATAGAACAAAGGAAACACTGGGATCGTGGGCATCCTCAGAGGCACATGGTGTAACAGCTCTCTCACAGAGATAGTGCAAAATGAAGAACCTGGCTCTGGAGCAGGCCTTGACAGGCTGAAAATTCTGGTTTATGCAGCAAATCATAAAAAAAATAATGATCCTCACTATTACTGACATGTTCTATGCAGACATTAAAAACCACGGCAAAAAATGAGAGAGCTGAAATCCAGCTGGAAGTTAGCCGAAGCCCTGGGACTGCTGTTAGTGGTGGTGTAGTCACAGGGTTGTTACTCATGGAGAGTGCAAGAGCAGCAACTGCGCACTGTTCTGCTTGAGCCAGACTTGGAGTATAAGTTGCCTGAAATAGTGATATCTAAGGAAACGTGGTGCAACCTGGACCGCACTGATGGTACCCATGAACTCAGCAGCAATGAGTGGGGCACCACAGCCTCCACAAACTCCACTGTGGCCAAACACAGTCCCCTGCACGATGTCCTTTCCCACCGCTGTCCCCACCACTCTTTCTGGGCTTTGTGTGATCACCACTCAATGCACCTCTCTTCATCCTAGTTCTTACCATGCCAATACTGGCTGCCTAGCATCCATGAAGGGATGGTTGGCCTCTGCATGTATACTTAGAATTATCTTTGCATGCAAATACAGATGTGAGCTATGAGGCAAGGGCAAGGCTTAAATTAATCAGTGTTTCAGCAGCACAAAAAGAAAGCAGAAGCGTTGCTGCATTGGCTTGCAGGGAAAGGAGCTGATGTGCGAACATCAAACACAACCCTAAACTTCCAGTGAAGGGCAGGAGGAGATGAGAGGACACTGATTAGATCTTCTAGCATCACCTGCAACAGGGAGATCAGTGTGAAAGGCAGACCAGTCCCTGCTGTCTTCTTATTCCCCTGTGGGGTCCACAGGTGACCTGGCACCACTGTTGTTAGAAAGCCCACCTGCAGAGCTTGGGGCAGTGAGGACACCAAAGGTGCCAGCGGTGCTGCAGGTTTCTGGGATTCGGGCAGAAGCCCCCAGAAAGGCTATTTGCAGCTGTCTGGGGTGGACTTTTGCTAACAGCAGCCAAAACAGGCAGCAGACTGAGTCCTGTGCTCTGAGGGACTGGTGCTCCTGCATAGATACTGCACGCTCCGCTTTCTGCCGGCTGGGAGCGGGCTGCGTGAGCAAGCTGCAGGCTCTGTAGGGGCTGTGGTTAGTGTTTAATACCAAGAGGCTGGTTGCCTGAGGCCATAGACAGCCCTTTGAAAATGTGTTTTGTCAGAGGCCCAAAGCGATGCAATGGCTTCCTGTTACAACCAAATGCATCTGGTTTGGGTTTTCGGATTTATCCCTTGATCCCTGCCATCAGGGGCTGGTGCTGTGCCAACCCATTGTTTCTCAGTTGGAAACAGATGGCATGGGCTAAAAATCTGACTGCGGTCAAAACCAGCCCAAAGTATTCCATGTCAGCCTGCCGGCCAGATGCAGTTTTAGAGATCAGCCCCTGTGCCACATGAGGGCTCTGTCCCCTGCATGGTGGTGGATCTGTGGACCTGGGGATACAGCACACAACAGACACGCTCAGGACCCATCCCCAGCCCTGCTCTGACCTCATGTTCCTGGGGCAGGCAGGCATACCCCATGTTTGAAATCCATAAACCCATCCATTTCCATGCTAGAACTGATTTGCCAGACCCTGATTCACTTCTGCTTGGAGTTTTTCTGCAAACTAAGTGAAATCAAGAACCAAAGGTGATCTGAGAAGTTAACTCTGATGGAAAGCTTACTCCTTCTTGGAAGAGGATAAATAGATTCTCACTTCCATGGTAGCCTTTCTAAGTCAGATTTTGGTAACTAAGAACCATAAAGAAGAGCTATGTCAGGGAAGACACATTTATCTTCACGCAACATTGGTTGTATGACCATCAAAATTGGTCAAAACTTCGCCTTAGAGTTTTACAGGAGCTACTGATGTTTTAAAATGTGTCCTGATTTAAAAGGAAAACAAACAGACAGCCTTTTTCCCAGGCATTTGTAGGAAACCCCTTGAACAATCCTGGCTTGCTTTAGTGAAAGATCCTGGAGAACCTGGGGCAAATTTTCTGGTGCTGTAAATAGACACTTTTCCCTGAATCCTCTGATCTTTGCCATGAAGAGTGCTGTCTACAGTCTCCATCTCTCCAGCACTTGTGCTTGCAGCAGCCCTGACTCTTTCTCCAGGCTGTTATTCAGCCTCCAAAACCTGATGCCAAAATTCTTCTCTCCAGGCAGAGTGGGCCAGGTTTTCCCTGCTGCTACTCAAGTGTCTGCAGCGAGTTTCCACGGGGGAATGCGACCCGATGAGTTTAATCACAGGGTACTTTCATGCTGTGCTGAAGCATAAACGGAAGCACGTGAGGGACTATGGACTGGGACATGACAACCAGAAATCCAAATGCCATGCCCTGCTGAAGTGTTTAAAGCCAGACCAAAAAAAGAAGAATAATATGAAAGGAAAGGAAGGTTTCCTCTTGAAGATCTAAGAGCAGGCTGCAGCCGCGGATAGATCAGTTCCATTGAAACTGTCCACAGGGTGTGAAAGAGAAAAGGACAGGATTTCGGGAAAAAGTAAAGCAAAACAAACCAGAATTGGGCCAAGGATGCCATCAGCTGCGCCCTGCTCCTTCCTATGGGAAAAAGTGTTTTCTGTGATGCTGGCCTTATTTTCATAGGTACCAAAAAGGTGTTCCTCTTGAGAAGCAGCTTTACTTCTTACCCTAAGTGAATGTCTGTGTCACAGTATTATGGGCTGGACATTACAGACACCAACCAGCAGCGAAGGGCAGTGTTTGTATGGGAAGGCTGCCGACAGCTGACACTAACTCCATCCCAGTCACCCCCAGCCCACTGGAGAACAGGAGAGAGTGGTGTGGTGAGAGCTGGTGCCATTTGCATCCCCTGGCTGATGTGTGGGTCCACGTGGCATTTATTGTGGTTAGTGGAAAGCATTTACCATATGTTGAACTTTTATGGTTTAAATACTGTGCCCGACAGTCATGTAAATTCTTGTATATCCTAAACAAAGCAGAAGATGCAGTTTCTTTGCTGGTTGCTTTTAACTGTAAACACTGGGATTTGATTTGTCAAACTTTTGTCCTTTTTGGGGAAAAAAAATAAGTCTTAAAGGGTAAGACATTTGTAACTTTTTCAGTCTGTTTGTACTTAAAAAAAAATCACAGGGCTCTTCTTTTGGCTGGTGTGCCTCAATGAGCACATCTCTGGCATGTTAAGGAGGGCAATATGGGTGCCGGGCAGCACAGCTGGAGCTAGGGCAGTTTCCAGAACCACCAGGAACTCCTTGAGGTGGCCTCTCCTCAGGGGTTTATTTCCTGTGGTGTGGGTTATTCCCTCTTTATTATGGTGCTTTTGGGATTTGATGAGTTTTATCAAGTGTTGGCTTTTCCCCAGGCCAACTTGTGCCGCAGCAGCAGGACAGCAAAGAGTGATGGAGAGGTCTTGGTGTCCCTTTCCTTTAACCCAACATGACGTATTGAAACAAAGCCTCAGCCCAGAGCTGTGCACATGGCAGAGACCCAGGGCAGTGGTTTGGTCAGGTAGCACCCAGGCAAGGGCTCTGTCACAGCCACAGCTCATCTGCTCTTGGAGCTGGAGGACGCCCATGTGGCAGTGGTTTTAGATGAGCCGCAATGGAAGCTCTCAGAAAGAGGCACGGTCTCATAAAGGCATCTGGGCTTTTCTTCCTTGCTCACTTCCAGTCTTCTCATTTGTATAGTTCATGGCCAAACCCTGCTTTTAAAGAGGTGCCTTAGAGATCTAACATCTGGTGATGGAAGGTGGCGTTCTGGATGCTGATATGTCACAGTAACACCTCCACATCCTTTGGGCAGTGCTAATATTTGGACAGCATTAAAATACAGACGGTGTTTCTTAGTTTAGATTAATGCCCTGGCTGTGCCCCAGCCCTTGCCAACCTGCGAGACACTGCCTGGATTTCCTCCCAGTCCTCCAACAGCACAGGGCTTGGGGCTTGACATTGGCACTTGGTATTTAAACAAAATACACATTAATATCTGTGGAAGTAATGCCTGAGTAATAGCTCAGGAACAGACACGATTAAGGGCTGTGGAGAAAAACAATTAAGCTGATCAGCCAAAATATTAGGAAAGCAACTCTGCAAATACCGATTTTAACTCTCTCAAAAATAGAGCAGGAGCCTGAGGTGGGTGGGAGCTGTGCTCTGAATATTCATGGGGTATTACGGGTCCTCTGGCAGCCTTCGTTTGCACAGAGGATGAGGAGGGCCACCAACTGTTAACCTTTGCAATTTAGTCTTTCATTTCCCCCATTAGTACGCTACGGAAAAAGCTCAGAGTGGCAGTCATGGTGTATTAGCCCTGATAATAGCCATGTGAAATCAGGCTGAGCTCCCTTGTTTGCCTGGGTCTGAGCCTGGGGCAGGGAAGAGGAGGATTTTCTCATAGCCTAAGACCACTGGCAGCTCCACAGGGGCAGGGGGAAGCACAAACCTGGGCTGAGGGACTGTTGGACACTGACAGGCAGTGTTCTCATGGGATGAATGCTCTGACATTTCCTCCTGAGTGAGTTGGAGGTGAACACAACAGCTCTGCTTGCTGACCAGCCTTGAGGGTCCTGCTTGTGTCATGTTTGTTTTGAGTTTATCATCTAGTCATGAATAAACTCCGTCATTTAAAAATCAGATGCAAAGAGCTGCTGACTGACCCCGCAGGCACTCAGGGGGATGTGCATGCTTTTGCCTTTACACTCTGTCACAGGCATGCAAAGAAACTTTGGTGCAAAACTTGGAGCTGTTTTGGATCAGGTAGACTACTCAGGAAGGCTTATTTTTCTCACCAGGCTCTTGTATTCCAGCACACCCAGGCTCTCTTGCCTGTCTCCCCACTCTTGGGCAAGTCTCCCTTTCTCTATTATTTGCAGGTTCTTCTTTGTGTCCAGTGACAAGTGAGTGCTATGTGCTATGTGATAGATGCCTGCACTATATAGGATGGTGCTACTGAAAGTAAGCAATTCCTCCCCAGAGCAAAACTTTGAACTGCAACATCATTTTGCTTCAAAGGATGAAAACTGAAATCACCGGGTAGTGCAGATCTGGATTTACTCATGGTGTGTAAAGTGGGAATGTGGGAAGGTATTAATTTTATGAAAGATCTAAAATATAAGCAGGTAGGTAGAAACAGAACAGTCTTTTGTAGCTCACTATGAACCTACTCCGACATGAAATGGGGATGACTGAAGGCTGTCATTGGTTTGCATACCCAAAAGGCAGATCCACCTCACCCCTTCCTGATACTCCTGGTCTCCTTGGCAGGCACTGGCAGCAGCCAGGAAGGAGTCAAGAAGTGCCCATGCTTCCTGTAGCTGCCGACTGCAAGGCTGCAGGTCCTGTCCCCATTCCTGAGCTGCCTCCACCCTCACCCATGCTCGCTGCTGGCACTCACCCGGGAGGTGTGGTTTGGCACAGCAGGGCATGGAAACACCCATGGAAAAAGCAGCCCAAGAACAACAAGGCTCTGTCTGTCCCGTGGCCCAGCTCGTACAACACCCATCTGTTTGCTGGCCTCTGCGTTGGGAGGAAGCGCTGGTGAGTTAAAGGCTGAGGAACAAAAACGTTTCATTTTGGTTCATGGCATGTGCACGTGTGCAAGGGCAGCAGGAAGCGTGCTGGGGGCTTGGTTTGGCTTCCTCCCCGCCAAGAAAAGGAAGATGTAACTCCAGCATCTTGCCCATTTAAGGCCATGCAGACACCTTGCATGGTTTGAGACAAATTGGCTCTGGGAAAGTTCGGGATCACAGCCCAGCTCTGTGAGGAAAACACAACCCAAAAATGCAGTCCCCTTGCCGGGATGCTGCCCATCGCTGGGCTGGGAGACATGGAGAGGAAGAGCGTCCAAATGCTGCCGGGGGTCACACAGCCACGATGGGGCCATGCATAACCCTTCCCATACACTAATACACTGGAGAGCAGCCCGGAACTGATGGCTGGGTCTCCATTATGGGAAACCACCTCACCCCCTGTGCAGGGGAGCGAAGGCTCTGTGACCATGGGATGCTGTGGAGGTGATGTCCCTGGGTGCGGGACAGCCATGTGGCATGTGCCTGGCTAAGACTGAACAAACCGTGTTTGTCATCACTGGGTTTGCAAGCCTGGTTGGTAGGAATGCAATGCTTGCTGGAGCAATTATCATTTTTCCATTCTAACCTGCCCCTTCTTGTTTTTCCTTGAGTTTCTCATCACATAGTTTAAAACTTCTTTTATTAGCATGGGAGCCACGGTAGTGTACCTGTAGAGGGATGAGCACAACAGACTCTGCAATAGACTCGGATAAGTACGCATTAGTCATCGAGAAGCCCAGGAACAAAAAGGAGCTTCATTAAAGCACAGCTCTAGTGCAGACACAAGGAAACCACTGTACTCACACTGTTTATAAACTGGCTGATGGTGTTTGCAGAGAGATCCCCTTGAACCACCACTCCTTTTTGTTGTCTGTTCTCCATCCCAGGCGGGCCAGCATCCCTCCTCTTCCCTAGCACAGCAGCACTACTGAAGCTGCTTGGCATGACTCCACTCTTTTCCAGCCACAGGAAGGTCCATCCCAACATTAGACACAGTCAATCTATCAAGAGTAGTTAATTAAAGGCAACTTGTTATTTATTTGGAGATTCCCAGATTATGTGATTGTTTAGTCCCTGTAAAGTTAACAGAAAGGAAGAATTGCTGCAACAAGTTTTCCTTGGATGTGAAAGATTACCTTTATTTTCTGAGTAAATTCAGAGCTGTAAAACCCAAAGTCTGGTGCCTTCCAGTTGAATGGCTTTTGAGTCCCATTTCACTAAAAAGGTTGTTTTTCAAGCCTTGTCAATCTAAGGAAATTTATTTAGGCAGTCTCAAGGGAAGGTCTTGGCCAAGTATTAATAGGTCTCTTTTATGAAAGGGACCTTTATTCACTGGTCTTTAAGTTGGCCTGTGTCTCCTTTGGCTTTTAAAGTTCATGTGCAGAGAAAATGTCTCTCTTTGACAGTTTCCATGCTTCAGCGCCGTTGCGGGACTCCGAAGGAATTTATTAAGCTCATAATGAAACATCTGGCTCAACAATAACACAGCTGTGCACAGCACCTTCTCACCCCAGCGGTGAGGTGCTGTGGCCCCTGCCACCACAGGCATCTCAACTAATGTGGCTTAGTGCAGCCTGGAAGTGGGCAGTATGCTGCGTGATTGATTCACTGGTGCAAAACATGCTTTCTTACCCAAGATCTGCTGGATCTTGCCCAGCTAAGGTGCATCAGGACAGAAACTGCTCATGGAAAATCCCTTTTCCCCCTCTGCATGGTAGATGAAGCTAAAGAATGGGCAGTTGGAACCCCAAAGGACTGACCATGCCTGTTGTGTTTGGGACCTGCAGACCTGGACTCGCCATGTGGATGTTTTGCCCTGTGTCACCCTACAGCCACCTTCCCACAGCTCTCATCAATGCAAACTACTCATTTTGAGCCTAGCAGTAGAGGGATGGGCAGGGGGTACCCAGGTGATTCACTGGGACAATTTCTAGCAAAAGCTGTAGAAAAGCAATGGGAGAATTATCCTTGCCAAGCAAGTGGAGCAATGAAACATGTCAGCATGGACACAGCTCAGCCTCACATCAGCAACCACAGCTGGGTGTGCTGTACTTCCTTGCTCAGTGGGGTTCCCTGTCTGCAGGACACTTTGAGCTGACACATGGAAGTTGCTTAAACAAGTGGTTATCTGAACACTATTCAGCATGATTTGTTCAGAAGGCACTTTGCACCTTTGTTCCCTTCAGTTTTCCTTTATTAGCCATACAACAGAGTACATGGATACGCAAAGTCATAGATCAGGTATTCCAGCAGATGTGCAAGGCAGGATGGGATAAGTACTGTCTGATGAGCACTGTGCTATGGGGCAGCTGGAGGTCCTTGCCTGCATCAACTCTTGAAATAGGGCAACAACACATAAAAACCTGATTGTGGAGACGTTTGCTTATTTGGTGATTTGGCTGAAGAACTCTAGTTAAAATGTAAATAAAAGCTCAAATGAGATTTATGTAGGCATAATTAACCTCACTTTTTATAGAATAACACTTAGCCATATGAGCTTTATTTAGCTCGGTTCTAATGCAGCAGCTGTTGCGAGCCTGTGGAAGAGCGTTTCCACTGAAACACACCAGCACTTCATGAGGACTTGTTTTTTCACCTCTTAGTTTTTCTCTCTGAGGCTTTTAAGCAAGTTTTATTGTAGTGTTTATATAGCCGCCTCACTCTGCCTGTGGTTTATGTTTTTCTCACCTGAAGCCACTGAATTTTGAGTTTTATCAACAGGTATCTGAAATACGTCCTTTTAAGAATAGACTGAACTAATAAAAGTCTTTAAAAGTTTCTGTTTAAGCCAGTTGTCTTCCACCCAAGTATCAGATTCTTATTGAGTTATACTCAAGATCAATGACTGTTCTATAGTTGATACTATCAAGGTAAATAGCAATCTATCTCATTGATTCCAACAAGTCAGCATCAAGTCTGTTCATTGGAGAAGTATCCAAGCAAACAAGATTCTTTCTTGAAGTACATTGTAAAGGAGAACACTGCTTAGCTTTTCTTGCCTGGAATGATCTGAAACACAGCCAATCTGAAAACTGAAACCTGAAACACTGTCAATCCAAACTTCCAACTGTTGGGCCAGAGGACAGAAGCCCCTTCCAAGTGGGGAGGAAGAGTCGTGCAGCGCAGAACTGCAGAACTGCTCTCACACCCAGAGCTGTGCACTGCAGAAGAGGTTAGAAAAGCACATTTCTTCCCCTCTTTTAAGGACTTTTCTACCTTTTCTGTACAGTCCCAGAAACCTGGGGTGTGCAGAGCTGGCTCCAGGCCCACACACCATCTGTGTTCTGCAACACCCAGCTCTCACCCTGTCACCACTCACTTACTCCTGACAACAGAGCTCCCCTTTCACCAGTTCAGGGCTCATAAATAAATCACAGCACCCAGGTGTTTTCCATAGACCCTTGAGGGGAACTTGTTAAATGCCTTCCTTTTGGCTCTGCCTAGGGAAGCCTATATAAAGCAGTGGAGGGAGCAAGCCTTGTTAGAAGATGCCAACCAGTTCCTCAGTACTGGTGGGTTGGGTGACATTGACCCTTGAAGGTAAGATGCTGTCCTCCTGTCTCAGGAACAGCTGATTTTCTCTTACTTGTCTAAGCTGAGATATTTTATTTCAAGTTTTATTGTCTTAGTCCAGATATTGCAAATGCAAACCAGGATCCAGCATTCACTTAAGCAAAGGGCTCCCTTCCTTTGAGCCCTTGCTGAGGTAGATAAAGGCATCACCCCATTGACTGCTCACTTCTTGTCTTTCTCTCCACCTTAGCAGTGAAGGCTCCAGGACAGTACACAGGGACCCCCCTGAATGGGGTCCAGTTCCTCCTCTGGTGCTAGGGAATGTCTGGTCCAGCAGGAAAGGTAGACACTGTGGGAAACCTGTGCCTACTTCTACTTTTACATATCCTATCCTACAAGCAGGGAGAACATCACATACATTCATGAACTTTCAATTTCACATT
>JANHGB010044323.1:30415-47816 GCA_026283785.1 Coracopsis vasa
GTCCATGATTGAAGCTTTAATTCTGTGGGCTTGAGCCTCAGCCCTGCATGGCCAACTAGTATTTTGTATATCGTGGACCACTTTAAATGCCTAACAATGTCCAGCACTGCAGTAGAACACAATGCTGCTCTGTGGAAACACATGTGCCTGCAGTAACGGGCGGTTAGAGACAGGCAAGAGGCTGGGAAGCCTGGTTTTGAATTCGCATTTCAGGACTAAAGCTCACAAGCAATGAGCAGTCAGCACCCTGGGGCAGAGCTGCACCCTTCCCATCTCCCCAGGGTTAAACCAATTTCCCTGTGTGCCAACTTGTTATTTATGCATTACTGTACACTAAGGAGGAGAAAGCTACAGCTACATGTTGCTGCAATTTTATATCATTTGCTTTCAGAAAGTAATCACCCGGGTTAATCAAATTCTTCAGACCCATGGCTTTAGTGCAGCTGTCAGCAGCCTGTTAGTCTAAACTTCCAGTATGGATTTCCAAAAATATGAATAACCCTTGGTTTTGACCATGGCCGTAGGTTTCGTATGCCAAAAGTGACTCTTGACATGCGTTATTTCCAAATGCCTATTGCAAGATCATAGTCATAAGAAGCTTGGAAAGACTTTAAAAGAAGAACAGCACAACACAGAACCTCTTTTCAGTCCCTCTTAGTCAGATACACCATGTACCTCCCATCCACAGGCACACGAGTTTCTTTTGCTTCCTCCCCAAGGAAATAATCTCCTGCAAGCTGTATTGGATGCAAGGGGGCACTTAGTTGCTTGCAAGTGAATAGCCAGGCTCTTAACTGTATTTTAACCTTCCCCTTCTCATGTACTTGTCAAATAACCCCAGTTCTGGGACCTCAGGGACCCTGCTTTGCCCCAGGCTGCTCCCTGTTCAGAGGTGCTTGCTTTTGCTGCAGGTCGTGCACAGGAGGCTGGTCTTGTCCAGAGTGAAGGGTTTGCCACTCAGCAGCGTCTCGCACTCCAGGCAGGCAAAGTGCTTCTTGTGCCAGGCCATGCCTTCTGCCTGCTGGTAGTCTTCCGAGAAGATGATCTACAGGACAGACAGACATTGCTTATTTCCACTGTCTCACCAAGCTGGAGCATGGCAGGAACAGGGAGAACCCACACCATGCATCCCACCAAATAGTCAGCCATGGAGACGGCCTTTGGGAAGGTGTAATTAAAAGACACTGGACCTCCTGAGCAATGAGTCATGGGCTGCAATTAAGCACTATAAACCAATCAGGTTTAAATACAACTAGAGCTTGATTGTTGCTCTGAGATAGTCTCAGCTAGCGATGCTGTATCTATCATTAATATCACGCTGTTTTGCTCCATTTTCTTTAGACAACATCAGCTCCCCAGACCTGCTGCCTTGGTGACCAGACCAGAAGGATGCCGCTCCCAGAGGGCATCTCAGGAGGCACAGGTAGGCAGGCAGGTTAAGAAGCCCTGAATCATAGAATCATACAATCATAGAATAGTTAGGGTTGGAAAGGACCTTAAGATCATCCAGTTCCAACCCCCCTGCTATGGACAGGGACACCTCACACTAAACCATGCCACCCAAGGCTCTGTCCAACCCACATCAAGACCTCAGCAGGGTGAGGGAGCAGCCGGTCCCTACCTCATCGCAGCCGGCGCAGCGTGGCCGGAGGCTCTCGCAGTAGTGGCGCCCGCACCAGGCGGCCCCGCTCTTCCAGAAGTAGATGAGGTCGACGAGGGGCTCGGAGCACCGGCAGCACACGAAGCACGCCGGGTGCCACTGCCGGGAGTAGCCTGCCCTGTCGGCGTACACCACCGGGCAGTCCTCGGGCACTGCCTGCTTGCAGGTCTCACAGCGCTGCAATGGAGACAGTGGAATAAGCATGAACCATGTAGCTGGTTGAGAGCACAGTTAGCAAAGCACAGCATCACAGTCTCCAAGAGCATCCTCAATGCTTCCTGCTTCTACATAACCTGGAGGAGCTGCGGTGCCCCTGCTCAACATCCCATAGCACCAATGAGGACAGAGGACAGTGGAAATAAAACATTTAATTCCAGGACTGCTAAGCTGTGTGACTTTGGTTGCTTTCATTTGAGCTCCTGCTCTGTGAAGGGAATCGAGAGTACCAAAGCCCGGCTTTACAGCTGTGTCGTCAGCCTGAAATGAGGCTATAGAAACAGAGCAGCAAGGTGGAAGAGCAAGAAAATGCTAAACTGAAGAGAAAGCAATGGTTGCAGCTCATGAAAAGTGCTGGGAAAACATCCCAATTGTGCAGTAGGACTCAGACAACACAGAGCATCACAGGGCAGCCACAGCCAACAGAACAAACACCTCTCAGTCTACCACTTCACATCCTGTGCAAACATTTGTACCAGTGCTATGCATGGACACAGTATCAAGATGTAAAATGGTTAGAAGTCATTATAAATATATACTGGCTAATCTTCCCCTGGAATACTGTTTACTTTTGTCCACAGCCAGATCCAGGCAGGTAAGAACAGTATTGCCCACCATCAGCTAAGTGTCTGGCCTTTGGGACCCTCCTCCCAAGTTAAAACCAAAATCACCAAAATGTCAAGGTTCCCAGAGTTAGAACATCCTGTAGTGCTGAAATGCAGCACGGCAAAGATGTTATTTTGCATAGAGATTAGAGACTTGGCTCTTTTCTCTCTGTGTTTTAATATATACGTCTATGCATAAGACAGATGTCACTTTCAGCACAGTGCTTTCAATTTATAACAGCCCAATTATTAGACTTGGCTAATCTGAAGATTAATTAACATTTATGCACATTACACACAAGGCCAACTGGGCTTACTCTTTATCTGTGCCTGCAGAGTGATCCTGAGATTAGCTTAGAGCAAAGCTCTCCTCTCAGAGGCTGACAACTGATGAGCTGTTATTTAAATTCCCATTTAAGTCTGGATAGTCCAGGTCAGGATAACAACTTGAAGCCTGTGCTTTGTCACTCCCTAAACAAAACACTCTTAAGTAGCGGCTGGAGTCTCTTCCAGCAGGGCCCTTGGCTGCAAGGCCAGACTTCTACTAGCAGTCTGCTGAAGGCTTTTATGAAACCAAGATGCAGCGTGAAGCCGCTTGTGTGTCGCATGTGTTGTGGTTTCAGCTGCTGTGCCCAGCCAGACTATTTGCATGGCCTTATCCCCCCACTCCAACATGCTCCAGGCAGCACAGGGTTGGGAGTTTCCTTGCATTCAGATGATGGATTTGCTCACAAATGCTCTGACTGAAGCCAACAAACTTCTAAAAGGTGGGTAGAAGAGATAGAAAACCAAAATTTCCCACCAGAAGGTAAATAACACTTCCTGAGCTGAAGGAGAACATCAGGGATAGGGCAGGAAGAGAAGAGGGGGACATTGCACAGGGCAGCTGTGGTCCACAACCTGAGGAACACCACCCTGATGCCACAACAGATTGAGAAACTCACCCCTCTGTGATCCTCCCTGATACAATCCCAGTAAAGCAGCAGCAGAAACAGCCTCTCTGGGGCACAGAGGGAGTGGGGTTTCTTTGTGACCTATATATACATCAAACCAAAGGCAAGTTTCCCACCACATCCACCCTTTTGCTAGATCACGGCCTGGCTGCCAAAGAGACCGTTCTTTGCATCTAGGGAGTTTTCTTAAACTCATTTTGCCCTTTACACAGCAGAAGGCTACAGGCCTATCTACACCCACCAAGTGGCTTTTCTTTGTCTTGTTACTATTATTTCTAGCATGCCTCACTATTTCCTCCTCCTTGGTTCAGTCTGGATTTTCATTAGCTGTCCCACAGTCCTTGGAGCGGTTTCACCACGCTGACGGGCATCTCCCATTTTACCAGGAAATCCAGTATGACTAGTGAAGGCAGCAATAGAAGGGAGACAAAATGTTTCCTGGCTTGGCTTTTCCGCAAGTCTGAAAGGGGATATGTCTGCTTACACCGCTCCTTCTACTGCAAAGGGCGTCAGATGCATTTCTAAGTACTCCCAAGACCCACGCCAGCGAAGGAGTAAGCTCAGTGGCGCAGAAGCCATGCTATTTCTGGTCTGTATGAACAAGAAAACAAGTACATGAAGCTGCCATGCTCACTGTGGAGCACTACTGGTACATCAGCCTCACTGGCAGTGGGGGCAGATAGGCACCAATAGATTCTGTACCCATTGTATGGGACTGAGGCCATATTTTTCCTTACACGCCTGATTCCTCCCCAAGGCACCAGATTTGGGTGAGTCAGGGCAGCAGAGCCCAACCCTGAAGCTGCCTCTGGGGGTGACAGAGTGGGGAAACCACCAGAGCCATCCATCCCAGCCCTGCTTATCTTGCAAGATCTAACAGGGAGAACAAACATGAGAAGCTTTCCAACTCTGAGCTCAAGTTTCTTGCCAACAAGAACTGTTAGGAAAACAACTTATTTTGCTGTTTCTTTCTATGGCAGTTATCCACAGGGCTTTTCCTAAGCATCATATAACTTCCATCACCCTGCCATTTACACTAAATGAAACAGCTCTTCAAATTTAAGATAGCATTACAACTTCGTACTTATTTTATATCTCCATCATGTAAGAAGAGGAGTGAAGACTTTACTAGCAGAGTAACCACAGGTGTTAGCCAAGAAAGTGTCCCTTTCTCCTAAGCTTTTCCAAACTCACCCTCTCCACTAGCAGCTACTTTGCAAACACAGCTCCCACAGAACGAGTGCCCCAGATGCTACAAGGCTTCCCCAGAGCATTCCCTACATTGGTAGCCTCAAGCTTTTTGAGACAATGGCTAATTCTGACCAACTGCTTCAGATGTTTTTGATTCCAACACAGTTGCTTATAATACCAGAAGACTTTCCAGTTCTGAGGGGGTTAAAGATGATTTTATGCTCAGTGGAGAACACTCAGCTCCTAGGACAGACTTATTGCAGTGATGGGGCCCCTTCTCTGGAGCCGAGATGAGTTCAAAAAGCTGTTTGAGCTCAGATGCCTCTCTCATGGTGATTTACATTGGCCCTGTATGTTTTCCTTTGCACACCAATTTCAACACAGCTGGCCTGAGTGTGCAATAAGAGGTTTAACAACCTTAGCACAGGGACCACACAAACACCCAAGGAAATTCCAGCTTATTTCCTGGTGCAGCTTTGGTGCTCTCTGGGTTCATTCTCTTCTAGAGCAAAGGTAATGTTTTTGTTTTGGAGTGTGCTGATGTACATTTCAACCCTGAATACAGCGAGAACATTAAAGCCTCCAGTACCACTGGCTTTATGCACTTCATTTCTCAGTCCCTTCACATCTATTCTCAGTCTTCATATAGCTCATTTCGCTCACATCTGCTTTCAGCCTCACACATATTGCAAAGTGCTATCTATCTCATTTTTCTATGGCAGAACTTTCCCACTGCAGTTTCATGAAAGCCAGTAGGCCTCCTGGAAGTTCAGCACATTTCAGATCTTGGGACACAGTCCATTCCTATCAGGTCAGCAGCATTAATTCCCGCACAGATCAAATCAAAATGGACACTGTTTTCTTAGAGGGGGAAACAGGAGGCCTGTCTTAGTACAGCAAGAAACCACAGCACTCCATGGGGCTGCTGTAAACTGAGCTGCACAGTGCGTTGGTCAAAGTGGATCTTCTACAACTGCTTTTGAAGTGGTTTGATTTTTCAGCTAGTGCCTTGAGAAAAATGATGTTTTAAAACTAAGGAGAACAACATCACAGCTATGTAGTTTTGGAAGGACAAACATGCAGTCTAAGTAAACCCTCATTGCTAAATTAACTTTTATTAATAAATGTTTAATAGAAACCTTCCTTTCTTGGCTATTTTTTAGATTAAATTTTTTTGCCTAATTCAGTATTTTGTTGCAATGGTGAAAAACCTTTACTATATCACTGGACTCTGAAAGTCAGATGCATGTTAGTAGAACAGGCCATAGCAGAGGGGATACATTACCCAATATGGAATGAAAATGAAAACTGCTCTGAACATGTTACAATCTCAGTGCAGCAATGGCAAGAATAATCTTGCCCTATAAACCCTCAAACACCATTTTTCTTTTACAGCTTTAAAACCTCTGCTGCAAGTCACCCTCACAAGGGACAGTTTGATATATTTTCACTCACCATATTTTATGATAAGCATTTGTTCAGCAACCACAATGGCCACTCCAGACAGTGCTGGGAGAATATAAATCTGAAAGGATGTTAGGGAATCTCAATCATTTCCCTGTGGAAATGTATTTTTATGCCCAGGGACATCTGTTCAAAGTTCCCCCAAGCGATTACAGCCCTGGAAGCACTATCTCCATGTTCACAGCTCTGCATTAATTAGAACGAGCCACCACCTCCTGTCACTTGCAGTCTTTCCACTTGCTCTGGTCTGGCTGCCTAGCTGGAAACACTCACTGGCTTGCAGTGAGATGTCTTGAGTACCTTATTGACTCACAAACACCCCGGGGCAGTGTCATGCCCAACCTTTCAGAGCTGCCAAGAATCCAAAGTCAAAATCACTGCTTGTGCATCTAGCAGAGGATTTACTTACCCTGGTGGTTCAGCACAGCTTTTGTTGTGGAGGGAGGGTGATGAAGAGGAGATTATAACCACCCCTCTTCACCCCTGTTAGACAGACAGGCAGGACTGGCAGGAGTACACAGGTCCCACTAGGCTCTTTCATAGTGCTCTACAGAAGCATGCCATGATGCAACTGAGCATTGCAGCACTGCTTCAGTTGCTTGAAAAAGCACTGCAGCAGCCCTGCAGAAGCCCGCAGGAGCAGTATTGTGAACAACGAACAGACATCCTGGGCTGATACAATCTTTTCCCGCCTCTAGTTGAGACCAAAGCTGTTCCCTGAAAGCTCCCCAAGCTCCAAGCAGAGCCAGGACACCCCATCCAGCCCACCCCACCGCCACGGACCACAGCACTCACATACTGCCCTCCAGCAGGCACGTTCTCCAGGGCCCCATTGGTGGACTCAGGGGGTTTGCTGGTTGCAATGCTCTTGTCCTGCTGCTTCCCCTCCTCCTTCCCCGCGCCGCCCTGGCCCGGCAGAGCCACCTCCCCAACGCCCAGCGCCTCGGCTTTGTACTTCTTCACAAAGTCTTCCATCAGCTTCAGCTCCCCCTCGGCGAGGCCGCGGCACTGGGACGGGTCCTGGTCGTACAGCGGGAGTTGTCTCATCAGCTGCCGCCGCCGGTAGTAGGCACCCTCTGTTCCTGCCACCGGCTGCATCTTCTTCGGGATAAGCTCCATGTACTGCATGGCCTGGGATGGGGAGAACACCAATAGTTACCAAGCTGCCTTTGGCAGGGAAGCGCAAGCGCTCATCACATCCATAGTGCTTTGCAAACAGATGCTCTGCTCACATTATGGAGCAGTGGCAGAAAACATGGTCCTTCCTTTCTCCCTTTGTGTTTTTCCAACATTTCAGGAATGAAAGGCTGAACTTGCTTACTCAGATGCAAGTAGTAGCCAGGCTACTGTTAATCATTCCATCCTCAGAAAACAGGTCGAGGGGGGTTTGGATTTGTTTGGAGTTTTTCTTCATTTTTTGGTTGTTTTGGGAGGTTTTGGTTGTGTATGGGTTTTTAAGCCAAACAAAACCCCCAGAACTCCCCAGGAAAGCAATGAAGACTTGCTTCATTAGTTGTACACCCAGATCCCAACACGCCATCCCTCCCTGGCATTAGCATGCCACTATCCTGGGCTGCTGAAAAGACCAGAAGTCATCAAAACCCAAGACCGGGCAGCTTCCTACTACCTTGTGTCAGGACGGGGAGAGCTCCAACGAGCAGGTTGGAGCCTGCATCAAGACACCCCATAGCCCTCATGGGTTGCATGCAGCATAGTTTACAGTAAAAGCTCCCTTTTATCAATTAAAACCAGAATCTTAATTCAGGAAAAAAGCAGTCAGCAGCTGAGTCTGTATGTAACACCGAGAGCTGCCAGTGCTGCACAGCTATTGATTCTGCAGCAAAGGGAAGGCGTTTGGTCATTGATGCCCTGCAACATGGAAAGTAAATGCCAAGAAGTTATCAAAAATAAAGCCTCCTACTCAATGGGCTACTAGCCACTGTCTTAAAAGCAGATTAAACTGTAATCTTGCAAGAGGTCTGTCCCACTCTGAATTAGCACTTGCAGGACAGCGGGGTCTGCACAGTTAACTTCTGCTGGCCTGGTACTGAGGGGAAGGGAGGCTCCCACTCAAGGCATTTTTCCTATTGTAGTGTGAAGAGCTATGGGGCAGCCAGTTGGCATTCTGCCATTCCGCTTTAAAGACCAGCATCCATCTGCATTAGATTTGTTTCTGACTTGGTCAGCATTTGAAATCTGAATTGTACAAAATGTAGAGAAGTGATTAACTGTTTACTGTGCAGGGACCAGGTCAGCTTGGTCTTTTAAATACAGAAACATCTGCACGGCACCAAACAGCTCATCACATCTGTAAGAACTTCAAAGTCAGCTTTCACCTCAGCTACTTTCAGCCGCATAGAATCATTGCAGGGCAAGATTTCTGCCAGAAGATTCACAGCAGCAATAGATAAATTATTTAATGGAGGCAGGGCTTCCTCCCTATTTCTTAGTGTGCATGTTAACATTGCTGCACAATACGTTACACATCAACACACACTATATCATGCCTCTGTGCAATGGCAGGATTGTTATCCAGGAGTTTTTCCAGGGAAGGAAGAAGCACATGAGAGAAGGTGCTACTTGGGAGTAGCTGGTTAGAGAGCTACAGGATGCTGTAGAAGTGATCTGGTGCACAGATGGCTTTCACAGAAGTGAGAAATCCTAATAGGAACTACAGAAGCAAGAGAAAAGAATTCCTGACAGCTCCTCCCAGGCCTCACACAGGCACTGCCCTACAAAATAAGGATATTGCTGGTATTAGCCAACAACTGGAAAGAAAAACAACCAAAACCTCAATGCTGTACAACACAACTGCAAGACAGCAAATGCCGCACAGTGTGCACTGGCTTGGTGCAGCTGCAGCAAGAGCACTAGTAGAGTAGTAACATAGTAGGATCTTAATGGAAGAAATTCTTAATCCACTACAAACGTGCCAAGACTAATGAACACTTCTACCAGCGCTACAAGAAAGCACCATGCCAGCACACGCATCTGAAGCACCTCATTGCACTCTGGCACCGGACTCTCCATTGCCAGCACAAAACATCTGTGCTGAAAGCAAGACAGAAAAGCAAAGTCTTAAGCCTTAAAAGTACAGCTGGAGTGCTCAGTGGCAGGGTCCAATATCTGCCCAGGAACACGGTGGGATTTCACTCACTGATCAACAGGATGCTTAAGGTTATAATTGTCGATGTCATAAAACATCCACAGAATACCTCAGGGGAAGCAGGATGAGGAAAAGTTGTTTCTTCTGCTGCTATCATGTATTACTATGGTGAAATGCTTTACTCTGTTGCCTTAGTGCAGATAACAGTGAAAATCTAAAACACTCTTTCTCAAAATTAACTACTGCACATCAGATATTTTATGATCTGTTCTTTTCGCTTTCCCCAAGGACCCTGAATATCTACTTCATAGCTTCTCCAGGCATGGCTTAATGAAAACACACTCTGAACTTCCTCCTATTATTGGACCATCCACTTCAGTACAACGATATTAAAAACAATCCCAAGTTTCCAGCGTGCCTTCAGAAGGAAGCCACTGGAGCGAGTCAGTTATGCACTAAAAGCTTTTTGGCTCAAATCCCTTCAAACTATCCTGAGAATAGCTGACATTCTGCATCGCTCCTGAAAGTTTGTCAAATTGATCTTCAGACCAAAATTCATCAAGGCTATCTACAAAGCTCCTGGATGTTGTTTACTTGAACTAAGATACCTTCTAGCCCGTTCAGGCAATATGAAGAGTTCAAAAGCTTTCATGAAGCATATACCCTCTAAGCTGCCCCTTTACCAACATCCATAGGGGGGGAGTTTGTCCCAGTGAGTGGGGCAGGTGCCAGGCTCCCCAGTGCCCCCACTGGACAGGGATCACCCCAAACATGCACCCATAAGGGGTTATGGTCAGGGTTCAGGCCCATAGAAGAAGAAAGCAGCCCAGGAACTTCAGAGTTTGGGCATCCTTCACAGTAAGGAAGTGACCCTGCCTCAAGGAGCTGGCAGCACAGCGCTGCAGCCAGCTCAGAGCTGTGAAACCCGGGTTTCTGATAAATCCCAGGCTGGGCAGCAGGCTTAACGATCAGGCTGGATGGGAAGAGTGCCATCATTGTTCTCACTATCCCTCATGAGCTCCTTGATTCCTCCCGGGACTTGCGGAAGGCAAACACTGGTTAAACAAACATTCCAGCTAGGCAAGCTCCTACCAGAGGGAAGGGAAGTGAAGGAGGCCGAGAGCAGCAGCACTACAATTAAAGAGCCAGGCAGTCAGCTGCATGGGGGTCTCAGTCCCTCACTGAAGCCCAGTGGTCTGCTCCAATTAGCACCACAGGTCCCAGCTGCATTCTCAATACAGACTTCATGCCACCCGCAGTCAGTCTTTCCAAGGGGGTGAGGGCAACTGAGTTAAGCAGGAACACCAAGTCTGCCTCTTGGGCCTGAAGCTGCAATTTCACATTTGTTTCAATTCTTTAAAAAAATCTGGTTGCAATTTCCAGCAGCTTTAAACTATTTAATTTGAAGAGCAAAAGCTGTCCACTAATGACAGTGTAATATATAATGCTTTTAATATCACAATACAGTTAAAAGTCAGTTAAATGCTTTCCCTCAGGAAGTGCTCTGCTGGCTAACACTTCCATACACCAAACCCCACTTCCATTCCTTCCCACACAGCAATATTACTTGCCTGAATGGAAGCTGAGGCTGGGGTGCTTGTTTTCAGATCCAGCCCTCAGCACAGGGCCACTCCCCATCTCCCTTTCTTACCCTGAGTCCTCTTTACAAAACCTGAACCAAATGTTTCCTTTTATTTGGACCAGACTATGTTTATCTGCAAGGAAAAAGATCCCAGCTCAGTGCTGGATCTGGAAGGGGTTCCTCAGGAAGCAGCAAGGGGCAGAGTTTGTGCCCACGCTGACAGGAGCTGTGGGCAGGATGCTCTCAGCCACAGAGCTCAGCTTCACTTTCCTCCAAGCTATCACACCTTGGCACCATGAATTTCTATGTTCCTGCTCCACAGGGAAGGAAGATCCATGAGTCTGCTGGGAATAGTGACAGGCTGCTGTTGGAGAGTCCCTAGGCACAGGGGCTCCAAGTCCAGTGCTCTGCTCAGTCAGCCTGGGCTGCTGCAGGAGGATGTTTACTATCAAAGTGATGCTCTTCTGGGAGCAGGACATGGAGATCCCCAGGCGACAACCACCCAACTGCCAACCATCACAAGAAGTTCAACCTCCCCTCCCACTCCTCTGTTTGCCTAACAAATCTGAGCTGAAATTAAAGAGAACAGCATTACAAAGCAGTTAAGCCATGAGTTGAGTGCTGTCAGCATGCTGTTTTGGCTCTTTCAGTGTTCCTACAGACAGCTGTCCAGGGCTGAGGTGATACAGCATTCAACAGGAAACAAGGCTGCATTCTAGGGGGGTTTAGGGCCATTCTGTGATTTACAGCAGCACAAGCGAGCAGTAGTTGCACTCCTGGATAATAAGCTTGAGATGCCAAGTCTATTTTAAGTCCAAGATTTTAATAACTACCTCATCAAGCAAAGAAAAAATAACTATCTTCTATTTTAAAGACAACCATTATTTTGCTATCATCATTAAAGCCCATTTCTATAACAGAATAATTTACAAACACAGCACTGGATGTAGATGCAGCATTACTTCTTTCCACACTGATTTATTTTCTCTGCTTCTGAGGCAGATTGAAGCATGATCTCCTGAAGCGTTTGCTGAAAAGGCCTCCAGGTTAGTGAAAGTGTCCCAGCTACCTCCACCTCTGGAGTTAACTTCTTGTCCTTGTGCACATCCCACATCTTGCACAGCTTTCTGCCTCCTTGGTGCCCAGGGAAAGGACCAAACCCCAGCCCTGGCACCCCAAGGTGGCCTGGCAGAATTGCTCCCACATCCAGCCCAGGGCTCTGGAGCAGGCACAAGCCTGCTTGGGTTGTGCAGGTGTTGTACAACTGGCAGGACAGCAGAGATGGGATCTCTCCTCAGCAATGTTTTTACTGGACATGAGCTTTATCAAAGCAGTGAGCATTCTCCTTGTAAAACCCATTAAGACTTCTCCTAGAAATGTAAGCAAAGCTATAAAACCCCAAAAGCAATCCATTCCCCTCTCCTATCTACGCAGTTATTTACGTGGTTTTCCAAAATACAAAGTGTTATGCGCATTTTTGCTCTCTGAGACAAGCTGTATGTTTTACTGGTTTTCCCCCTGATAACTTTATTCCAGAGCTGTGCTATGATCTCCATTAAACAACAACTACCCACCAAACGCACCATGGGTTATCTTACCAGCTTCTGGGTGAGCCCTGGTGGAGCCCACTCATATGTGATGGTGTCAAAGGTGGGGTCTTTCCGGGAGACGATGGGGTTGGTGATGATCATGCGGTTCCTTTTGTAGATGCGAATGCCATCACCTCCTTTCACCCGGGCAGTGAGCATGGCGTACTTGGAGTCTGAGAGCAAGCGCCCAATCTTCCGATCGTCCTCCAGATCCGAGCTCAGGCTGTGATCCTCCTGGCTGCACTTGCAGGACTTGCAGATCTTCCTGTGGGTGACAAGCAAGATCATGCTTTTGATGAGAACTGGGCCATAAGAGGCACATGATCATGCAATGGCTCAGCCTCTTCCAAAGGTTAAACACAGAGCAGGGTTATGGCATCAGACCCGTCGCATGCAGGCTCCAACAGGTCCGTGTCCTCCTTATGTTGGGGACCTCAGAGCTGGACACAGTACTCCAGGTACAAAGGTCACACTGCTGGCAATGCAGCCCAGAAAGCAAACCATATCCTGGGCTGCAAGTACATGTCTTCAGCTCATGTCCAGCTTTTCTTAACAGGGGTTGGCAGTGGCAGAGCAGAAGGCCACAAACCCTATCCCTCAAGCAAAAGCAGCTCCAGCAGTGCTGATATAATGCTGCCTCCCACCCACCATGGGGAGCTGCCACTATCTGTGCACTTCGAAAGCCCCTTCAAGCATCACTGTATCTCTCACCCTCACCAGTCTCCAACATGGAGATGCTAATGCTAAGCACCAGCATTACCTTCCACAAAGCTTTACATACCATTACTAAAGTGGCTGCTAAAAGGAATTGATACTTAAGTGCCTATCATTTTAATTATCATATCTTTATGATTTATAGCTAAGTCTATAAGCCCACTCTGCTGGCCAGCTTTTTAAGCAAATGCTAACAACAAAAAGGACAAAGTAACTCTGATGCAACCCCAACTATTTCAGCAGGATCCTGGGACAAGCAGTATTTAAACCAGCCTTTAAGTCAATTAAAAAAGTAGTGATTCAACCAAATGTGTTTTAAAGTTTGGATTTCCACACATTGATCTCGGGAACTGAAGGCTGTAGGACACTACTGCGCAGTGAAGCCTATTGAAGCATGACAGCAGCATGCTGAAAGACCTCAGGCCCCCATGTGCCACTGTGATAGGACCTGGCTGTCCCACAGCCAGGAGCTCTCCAGGCTCACAGAAAAGAGTGCAGTGTTTTGCAAGACAGCCTCAGAGGGCACCAATTCTTTTTTAATTAATGACATCTGGATAGGTCCCTTCCATTTCAAAGCCCCCTTTGTTTCTCCCATTTGGGTTTGCAAGCAGATAGGGCAGGAGCCTGCTGCCCCTGCCCAGAGCCAAACACCCACTATGGTCGGCTCCCACCAGCTCCCGATATTGGTGGCTATTTACTTTAATTAGTGGTTTTAAGTGGAAAATAGAAAATAAAGTGTCATATAACAAGACACTTCTGGCACTTCAGCTGTCTGGATGCTCGGGATGGCCATCAGCAACAGCCCCCGTGGTGCTGCCAAGCAGAACACAGCACTGAGCCCCCACCAAGGGCTTTCACTGTGCCAGCTCTGCACCCACAAAGCCCTCATGGACAATGGCGGCACTTGGCACACCTCCTGCCAACAGAACAGGATTGTCCTTTTGGTCAGCATTTCTCTGCCTCCAAAACAAGCAAGGATGTATTTGTTTTCAGAAACTGGTTTCCAATGTGACAGGCTGGGAAGGCAGCATGTGGCAGGCAGATCCGCACACAGAGGATCCATGCTCCAGAACACACACTATGCAGGGCATCAAGTGGCTTGTGCAGAGCAATGTGCAGAAGCTTCAGCACCATGCTCCCTTCCCAGCATCCCACTGAACAGCATCAGCCATGCAGTGCTGTGCCAGGGATGGTCCCGTGTTTGGTGAGAGCCTTCTGCAAGCTGGGTCATCTCTCATCCAGCTTTCTCTGTTCCCATGCCACAGCTCACTGCCAATACCTGTGGCCAACCTAGCAGAGATAGTCAACTCCCAGGGAGGGGCAAATGGTAGCAGAAGTGGAAAAGAGCCCCAAATCCTAGGCATGAGATCCCCAGCTTGGTTTAAGCAGGAACAGTGAGGGAAGGTGGATGGAGAGCAGGGAGCATGAGCATCTCCACAACTAAGCAGCTGTCCTAGCCAGAGACTGTGCCCTCTGCACCTCCCAGTACACCCCAAGTGCTCTGCAGTTCTTTGCATGCAGTCACTGGAGTCTGAATATCAATGGCACCTAAGGGACAATGTCAGGACAGGGGCCGTCAGGGCCAGGATATTACCTCCAAGAATGTGGCTCAAAGCCCGTGCACATCCCTCTGCAGCGTAAACAAGGCACACCTCTTCCTGACTGCTGCTGGCTCACCGACATCTGGAAAAGAACAGGACACTGGAGTTGGAAATGTTTTATCCTCAAGGATTATCTGAAACTAGAATACTAAATCTGTGTTTTGTCCTTCAAATGATTTCTTCAGCCATGACTTCTGTCCTGTGAAACCTCAGACCTCCCAGAGACCATCTGAGCGCTGTCCATGCAGACCTGCTCAAGTTTATTTAGAGATGCTTGGGATGGAGCTTTTCACCTTAACAGAGAAGATGGTATGGCCGGAGCAGTGTAGGGGGGATAACACATCAAACACAGTGAACATGCACACACTCCAGATAGCCACCTTGATCTCATACACAGAGGCCTCGGGTCTCATTAAAATGCTATTTTTATTTACCTTATATTTTGCAAATGATTCTGTGCAAGTGAAATTTCCCCCAGTGGGACATGAAGTGCACTGCCAGAACCTGATGCTGAGCTTGCTTTACTGCAGCTTGGACCTCCTTGGTCTTTCTACAGGGGCCCATCAGAAGAACAGTTAAGACTGCACAAGTTTCTAATGCTGGAGAGGCTGCTGCCTGCCTATGCAGTATTAATCTAGTCCATATGCGTCTCTGTGTTATGACAGCATATGGTCTTTTAATGAAAGACTATGTAAGCTTCCTCCAGCACCAGCTCCTCATCTTCCTCACCCAGCTTCAGCTCCTCTCCCCACTCAGCAACCCACAGCCCTTGTCCATGCACACTGCCTCCCTCCCCAGCAGGGGCAGAGGCTTCCACAGCTTTAGATGGGGATGGGTAGCGGCAGTCTTTGCCAAAGCCCATATTTCAAGGGAGGGATGAATAGCAGTAAAAGAACAGAGGGTATTTTTAAAGTATGCACTGGGGGAATGTGCTCAGCTCCTTCACTCTGCAGTGCTGTGGGTGGTTAAATCCCCCTTTTAGGAGGCTCTGCAGGGATCCTGCACGGGTGGCTGGGCACTGCAGGCAGTGGTGTAGCTGGTGACCAGCCCTAAGCTCTGCCCAGCAGCACTGAGCTTCACAGCTCCACTGGGATGCAAAGCTGTTGGTGACACTGGCAGCTGCTCCTTCCTCCCGCTCCCACCCAGATCCACTCATCCTGCTTTCAGCACCAGCTCCTGGGCTCCTCAAAGCTCCTGCAGGGATCTGGAGGGCCCCAAGGTCTCCTCTGACATTCAAACTCATGCCCAGCTTTTAAGAGAAAAAATAGGTTATTTTATGGCACTTGGTTAGGAAAGGCATTTAATCTCCTTGGAAAACCCAGTGTTGTTAATAAAGACAAAGCTTTTATGAACAGATGGTTCTGGAAAGATCTGGGTGCTTGTTTGCCAATTTTAAGGTAAACGAGCCTTTACATAGTCTTTTTTGCACAGAACTATCAAGCCTCCACACAAGGCTGCTCGCCCTTGAGAAGCGCAGCCCAAAGGGTATGAAACGGCCCATTTCAGCTCACTTAGCCCCAGGGACTGCTATTTCATTTGTGCCTCTGCTTTCACCTGCAGTCTTCACCTCTTTTCACCTGCAGTTTTTCTAGATATTTTGAAGGCAGTGAACAGACCTCTCACTCTGGGAATTCATAAAAACACGTCTTAAAAACAGCCTTTACACGCACACACGCTCCCAACCCTGCCCCACAGAAACAGGCCATTTGATTCTTCAGCTACGTGCCAGCTCTCCAGAAGAGAGATGTTTAAGATCCCCACAGACCACACGATCTTGCCAGTTCTGGAATCATGTGCTCAGTGCCCACTAACTGATGGGGATTTTTAACAAACTCTGGTCTTAATGAGTTAGAAGCTGAGTATAGGCAAGTGACTGTGAATGGCTGTTTATTTAAGATACAAACATCTGGATTAAATAAACTCATTTGGAAAAGCTTCATTACATACAAGAGGAAAAGCAAACAGAAAAGCCTTCTCAGTAGCAAGCATCAGTACATGAAACCCCCATAACCAGCCTGATACTTCGCAGTCCAATTAGGTGCCTGTGCAGGAGCTCACAGCCATTTGGGGTGATTACCAGCCTGTGACCTCCACATTGATATGTATACCCAGTGTTTCACGCTGTTCCTTCAATGTTAACAAGCCTCTGTCTTGGTAGTTCATTCTACTTGTCCAACCATGACTTCTGGTTCATGTCCTAGGTCCAAGTGTAATTGAGGGTAACGGATGTTTACTCAGTCTAACCCATGGAACTATCTACTGAATCAGCTCTCCCAGAACACCCTCGTGCCAGCTTTCCAGAGCAGGTTGGCACTACCCATCACTCCAGTTAGCTGGAGGATCTCTGCCTCCAAGCTGTTGGATCTGTTTTAGACATCTACCCAACTCCAAACACTGCCGTGCAATGGCTTGGTCATGACTGTCCATTGCCAAGGGCAGGGTGAGCATCCCAAAGCTTGCTAGCTGGCAGAGCTGGGATCAAACAGGTGGTGCCCCACATCACTGTGGGCTAAACAACAACAGACCCATAGACAAGTCCAACAAGTGGTTCCAAGCCAAAGGGTAGCACAGCCCCTCCAGATGGGAAAAGGGCACATAACCCCTGGCTGCTGCTCTGCCTTGCCCTGCAAGCTCAGGGCCCTCTGGGCAGCATCTCCTCACAGCTGCCCAAATCACAGCCACGTCTTTATTTGGAGGACAGCATTATCCCTCACTTCCTC